>JAHHUM010002742.1:0-176491 GCA_036173005.1 Crenichthys baileyi | reverse complement strand
GTTTGGGTTTTGGGATGAACATAAAAGTGAATTTTTAACATCTGCAGGGCCTGCACAGTCCCCAAAATTTCTAAATTTTAAATTGGGCCATTTTGGGGTTTTTTTGGGAGGGCGAGCCCGGAAATGTTTTCCTCCCCAAATCAGTAGGGGCCCTTTGGGGCCACTACCCTTTGCAAGAAAAATTTGGTTTAAAAATCCCTTTCTGACCACTGGGGGCAGGACTTGTATATTGGCCCTTTCCCCCAAAAGACGATTGCCCTTTTGTATTGGCCGAAAAAAAGGGGCCCTACCCCATTTTCCTGGAAAATTTTTTTGTTCTAAACCAGGGGGTTTTCGTTTCATTTTTCCCAAATTTTTGTATATATTATTATATATATTATTAATATTTTTATATTATATAATTTTAATTTTTTTTTAAAAATACTTACGTATATTTATATATATATATAAAAATCTTATATATATATATATTTTAATATATATACCCGAAACCCCGGGTTTTCCCCAAATGCGCCCCCCTTTTGAAACAGGTTTGACAAGGGCACTAAAAAAAGTATAAAAACAGCAAGACGGGGAAAGTTTGGGGTTTTATGAACATGAAAGTGAATTTGGGCCCATCCCCCAGGGGGCCCTGCACAGTCACCAGTTTCAAAATATTTTTGACCCCCACTTTGGGGGTGTTTTTTGGAGGAGCGATTTTTTGGGGAAAAGTTTTTCCCCAACAATACCCACTTTAGGCCCTGGCCACAAACCGGGAAAGAAAAAATTGGTTTAAAAATTTTCCCCGGGACCACTTGGCAGGACTTAGTAAAAATTTTTCATTCCCAAAAAACTTTTTGGCGTGTTTTTTTGGCCCCAAAAGGAGGCCCCTAAAACCATATAAAAATTTTTGTGGTCAAAAAACCGGTGTTTCAGTTTCTTTGCCCAAAACCCCTTAAAATATATATAAAATTTATAAAAGGAAAATTAATATATAATTTTAAAATATATTATATATATATATTATAGCTATTTTATTATATATATTCATATATATACACTGTATTAAAAAAAGCTCAATGAGACTTAAAGATTGGCCCCCTTCAGTTCTTAAAATAAATTTTTACTAAACAGGGGGAAACGCCTGTGAAAAAAGGGTATGACAGAAAAGACTGCATATTATACAGAGAAAGAAAGGTTACGAAAACCAACTAAGGGTGAGACAGCAAGACAGAGCAGCAGATAAGATATAAGAAAAAGTACAGCTAACCACAGAATAAAAATGGAAAAGAGACATACCTATCTCAGGTGACCTTTAACAAAGAACTGGATCACAGATGAGAGCGGCCAGATAAATCTAAAACACTGTAGAAAACATCTTTATTCCAACATTTTCTCCTGCTGATATTTCAGCCAACAATGGCCTTAACAAACATGCAGTGTGCAGGGCCTTATGCGAAACCCCGTTTTAGAAACTGAAAAAGCTTAGTACTGCTTTTCTATTTGCATTAAATCCAAAAATGACCATCCCTTTCCCGCAAAGGGTAAATTTAACCTTTCTGTCTCACTTACCTGTTAAATCCACAAATAAGAAAACAGTTTATTTTGGACTGGCACGGCTTGAAAAATTTCATACTTCTACCTTTCAGAAATACATTTGCATTCATCACCAACTCTGCCCCCTAAGGGGTTCAGCGGAAATATGTTGGATTGTTTAGTCAAAATTACAATACAGCTTGTGCAATTTATCTTTTGAAAAGCCTGTTAAATTTTTTTGAGGGGTGAAAAAGTGTTTTCCCTTTCATGTTGAAAAAAGTAGTAGCTTAGAAAATTTTTTTGCGCCCCGTTACCCCCCCTCCCCCTTTTTCCTAATGAGGCAGGGAATTACTGATTCCACGGGGAGCCTTTAACATGACAAACACAGCGTGACTTTTAGCCGGTTCAGGGCAGCTCTGTAGATGAATGTATGTGTGTGTTGGAGTACGTGTATGTGCAAGTACAAATGTAGATATTAAGATTCATCACTGTCTACTTGGTTTTCAGGCCACTGGGACAAAAAAAGGCCCCAACAAATTCAAAAAACTTAAAATCAAAATTTGTTTAAAAAACAAAAATTTTTAAATTCCCGCCAACCATCCTTGAAAAATGCCAAAAAAAAGTGGGCCCCAAAAAAAATAGTCCCTATTTTTTCAAATTTTTCTGTGGTTTCCCACGTAAAAAAAAAAACTATAAAAACCCCTGATATTTTTGTACAGACGTTAAATAGTCTTGAGTTATTCATTTCTTCTATACATTTCCTTTCAAGGAAGCCAGATGTGATGGATATTTCCTTAGGCTTTGTTTTCCTTACACTTTGAGTCTTTTTTACAATTTTTTGTCTAGTAATTTTTAGTTCAGTACCTTGCAGTTTTCAGGGTATTTGTTTGCCAGTTAACTCTGACTAATGAATCATTCAGATGTAAAAAGGTTGCTAAACTCCAGAGATGAACTTTCTTCTCCCTTTAAACTGTTACACCTCCTTTGAGGGGAAATCTTTTAGACACTGGAATTTGATTGAGTGTCAATGTATTTTTGGAGTGTTCAGTGCAATAAAATGACTGCACCTCAGCGGACTCGTCCGTGAAACTCCTGAAGTTTGCAGACGACACCACTGTCATTGGACTGATCCAGGATGGTGATGAGTCTGCATACAGACAGGAGGTGGATCGGCTGATACACTGGTGTAGTCAGAACTACCTGGAACCAACTCCCCAAAGACTGGGAAAGGGGGGTGGATTTTCGGAGAACACCACCCCCATACACCCCCCTCACCATCCTCAAAAACACCTTGTCGCTGGGGCCCCACTTCATTTTCCTGGGAAACCCCACCATCTCGAGGACCTAGAGGGTCTTCACCATGACATTTTTCGAAAAAGGCCCACAGAGACTGTTTTCCTGGGCAACTCAAAGTACAACCTTCTCAGTGGGGTTTTAGCTCATCCACAAAACAGGACAGGTCCGACTGCAACGAAACAGGACTGCAAGAAAATAATCGGGCCTGATTTCCCCTCCACCAGGGCTTATCGTCTAGGTCAAAAAAAGAGCTAAAAAAAATCTCTGCGACCCAAAACCAATGCACTAAACTGTTAGAGTTTTCCTTCAGGCCCCCCGCAACAGAGCATTTTCCTAAACCCACAGCCACATAGACAGTTTTTTTTCCCCCCACTGTTTCTCTGTTAAAAACATTAAATAAGTAAAAAACAACAGCATACAGATATTGCAAATGCACCTTTTTATTTATATATGTGTATATTTGTATATTGTATATATGTATATTCTATGATGCAAAAACAAAACCAGAGAGCAAAGTATACCGGAGTCAAATTCCTTGTTTGTATGTACGAACTTGGCAATAAAGCTGATTCTGATTCTGATAGAAGCAAAAAAAAAAAACAAGGGATGCAAGTTATAGGTTTTAGGTGCTCGAATTTCATAGCAGACATAGCAAACACTTTAATGTTAAAAGACCGTCACTTTGGCCTGGCTCCACTGCAGCAGATATGCAACCCCTGCATAGGCTTAGGCTTCAATTTTAATTTTAATTTAATAATAACAAGAAGAAGAAGGGGGTGATAAGAAATCACTTGATAATTCATTAAGTTTTAAAGTTTAGAAAAATACAAATATAGTTGTTTCAGGACATAATCAAAAGCCTATATGAAGAGAAATAAAGAAAGTGATTTATAACTCTGATCATTTACTGTGTTGCAGATCAAGAACCTCATAAATGTAACATTTATTATAGAGTTTAGAATAAAAAAAGCAGAAAAAAAGATATATAATTTATGATAAGAAAGCATTGGAAAATTCAAAAGGGTTTTATATATCTCTTGTTATGAAAGCTTAGTCCTTATGCTGGGTTATCCTAGTCACTTCATTGCAGGCAGGCTGAAGTGAAATCCATTACTTCAGAGCTTTTTTGTATAACACTGCCAATTAGTGACCAAAAGCAATGTCAATGGTTTACCCTATCTGCTATGATATCCAATCCCTAACACTTACACAAAACATACATGTATCTGCTTTAACAACCAATGTTTTCAAGTAATTTTCTACTGTCTAGTCATAGTCTACTGTAATTATATGACTCTAATAAATGACATCCACCAGCAGAACATAGCTCTGAGTTCTTCTGTTCTGGTCAGGGATCATGATTTTTCATATTTTAAAAGAATAAACAGGTTTAAAACAGATTCAGGACAGATGTAAATGGAATCAGAGAGTGATACAAATGATTAATATATACAATATATAAATAAATAAATAATATACAATTGAATTAAATTATATGTAATTTATCTTCATAATTCATGACAATACTAAACAACAAAGTCATGAATTTACACTTTTTGTATAGCAAATACCACTGCAGTGATAAGTTCACCCCAGCAAAGACCTTTGGCCTCATAACATAGTACCTCACAGCCCTGAGCCACCTTTGTGCTCTGTGAGATAACGCTGCATTGCCAAGTCATCTCTTGGCAGAACCAGGTCAGCCGAGAGACATAGTCCCTCCAGCGTGTCCTGGGCCGTCCCCTCGCCCTTCTCCCGGTGGGACGTGCCTGGATCACCTCCCGAGAAAGGTGTCCAGGACGAAACCCGGGTTATATTATATATTATATTTATAAAATATTAATATAATATATAATAAAATTATATATATATACATACGGGGGTTGACAATGAAACTGAAACCCCTGGGTTTTTAGACCACAAATAATTATTAGTATGGTGTAGGGGCCTCCTTTTGGGCCAATACAGCGTCATTCGTCTTGGGGAATGACATATCCAAGTCTGCACAGTGGTCAGAGGGTTTTTAAAGCCATTTCTTTTTGCGGGATAGTGGCCAGGCCCTTCGTGATACTGGTGGAGGAAAACATTTCCTGACTCGCTCCTAAAAAAACCCCCAAAAGTGGCTCAATAATATTTAGATCTGGTGACTGTGCAGGCCATGCAGATGTTCAACTTCACTTTCATGTTCATCAAACCAATCTTTCACCAGTCTTGCTGTGTGTATTGGTGCATTGTCATCCTGTAACAGTGGATATATGTAAAAGTCAATATGAAAACTATGAAATAAACCACAGCTGTCATGCACCAAGTCTTAATTAATTGCTGTGACCCAAAAAATCGCCCCTTAAATTTTTTCCCATTTTGTGTATTCCTTTTCTGTTCTTGTTCGGGGGTGGGGAAAAAAAAATTGGACCCCCCCCTTTTTTTTGAGAACAATTTAAAGGATTTCTCTATTTTTGCAATCTGTCTAAGGGACCAAAAATTTTAAAGGATTTTTTGCCGAGAAAACCTATGGCAAACGGATGCACATGTTTAAAATTTTTCACATGGGGCATTTTTTGCACATGTGAATCACGATAAGTTATCCAAACCAGTGATTTTTCTTCTCAGTAAATGTAAACATTGTGATGAACAATGCAGAAGCAAGGAAAGCGATTTGCATCCCTTGAACCCTTTACATCTTGACACATTACAACCACAAACCTTAATTCATTTTATTGGAAGGATTATGATACATGGTTTACATGGTGAACTATACCAATTGTGGCATGTATATGTGTTCAGCTCCCTTTACTCTTATACCCCTGAACACAACCCAGTGCAACCAATTGCCTTCAGGAACCACCCAATTAGTATATAAAGTCCACTTTTATGTCATTTAATATTTTTTCTTTAGAGAAACAGAATCACGCTGACAGAGGAACACACCAGGCAAGTCAGGAATAAAGTTGTGGAGAAGTTTAAAGCTGAGTTATGTTATAAAACTATATCCCAATATTTTAACATTTATTTGTTCAAAACATTTTGCTGAAATTGGAAAGAATATGGCACAACTGCAAATCCCCCAAGACATGGCCTTCCATCTTAACTCACAGTACAGGGAAGGACAAAATTAATCAGTGAAGCAGTCAAGAGGCCCATGGTAACTTTGCATGAACTGCAGAGATTCATAGTTAATGTGGGATAATCTATTAACAAAAAACTATTAGTTTTATACTTCACTGGCCTTTATGAAAGAGTGGCAAGAAAGCAGCCAATGCTGAAAGACAGCCATGGGAAGTCCTGTTTAAATGTTGCAACAATCTATATAGGGGAACGAACAAACATGTTTCGGAAGGCACTCTATTCAGAGGTGACCAAAATCTCCCTAAATCCATCATCCCCATGGTGAAATTGGGGGGAGTATTATGCTGTGGGTATGCTTTTTATCAGCATGAACAGGGAAGCTGATAAGAGTGGACAGGGTTGGTTGGTTGATGGAGGGAGGGAGGGAGCTAATTTAAGGTAAGGTAAGGTAAGGTAAGTTTATTTATATAGCGCTTTTCAGTAACAAGACATTCAAAGCGCTGTACTTGAGGAAGAACAATTATAATACAATCACAAAGAAAATAATCACAGAAAAACAAATCAAATGGCACTTATAATCCTTGGGAGTAATAATAATTAATAATCCTTCCAAGTTTACTGGTAGAAATTGGTTCCAAGCCCCTCTTAATAATAAAGCATCTTAGGCTAAAAGAAGATGATAATATTGATAGTCTCATCATTCCACTGAATTCTAACTAGGGAAGCTGAGTTACTGGTACAAAACAGCTTTAATACACATTTTCAGGTGCTAATAATATATTGCTTTTACTGGTACTGAGTAATAACAGTCCATTGTAGTCTAATTAAGAAAGCTCGGTCATTGGTGTAAGAGCAGCTAAAGTCCAAATTACTAATATTTGGTTTTCGCTGGTAATCCTTCTGATGAAACTCTAAATCAATGAAAAACTAATGAAATGCTAATAATAATTGGCTTTTGCTGGTAATCCTTCTGAGAAATCTGAAAATCTATGAAAAGTAATGAAATCACACATTTAGGTAATGTAAGATAAAAAAAAAATCATATTTCAGACTCTATTCTTAGCAGAATAGAGTCTAAAATAGTACAAAGAACCTCAGCAGGACACATAAGTAAAGATTTAGCAAGGGTACGGTGGAATCTTGAGGGTGCGAATATATATATATGTCTGAGTGTGTTTGCAAGAATTAGACTGTCAACACTGATAGAAGCGCCATTGTCCTTGAGAAGAGAGGTGGAAGTTTTATCAATCGGCCGCATAGTCCTATCAGCACACAGCTGTTAGGGGAGTGCTGGGGAAGAGCGTCGTGTTTATATAACATCCAGGAGATATTTTGTCGATAGCTAGTTAGCAGAAGTTGCCAAGGCCACATTGGGGTGCCAGATTTAGAAAAACAATAAATGTTGTGGTTCAGGCAGTTGTGAAATTCCAACTACCTCAAGAGTTTTACTGGTATGTCTCAATTGCAAATCCAAATAGCCAAATTTCTGGTACTTTCCACAGATCTTTCCTGTCTTTCAGTGTTTAACCCTTTCTCTCTCCTAGACATAGCTACTGACTGAGCTTTTACTGTAGCTAACTATGTGCTCTCTTCAGACTCTAAACTTGAAAACTGGCTCAGAGTTTATCTGTTCCTTCTTTCTAGGTGAAACGACTAAAGGAGCTACATCCATTAGCATTTACCTTTTCCTTCCCATAGAAAGTACTCCTGGATCAGTGCTTCTTTGTTCTCTTTGTGTCTCTGCTCTGTTCTCTTCAAACCCCCAGTCGGTCGTGGCAGATGGTCACTCACACTGAGCCTGGTTCAGCTGGAGGTTTCTTCCTTTTAAAAGGGAGCTTTTCCTCTCCACTGTTGCTACATGCATGCTCAGTATGAGGGATTGCTGCAAAGTCAACGCCAGTGACTGTCCACTGTCTCTACATGCTCATCCGGGAGGAGTGAATGCTGCAAGTCACTGACTGGATGCAATCTGCTGGGTTTCCTTAGATAGAAAAACTTTTTATCCAATTTAAATAAATAACAGAATCTGACTGCACTGTTCAATGATTAAGATTAATTGGAATGTATGTACCTGACTTTTGTGAAGTGCCTTGAGACGACATGTGTTGTGAATTGGCGCTATATAAATAAACTGAATTTGAATTAATTAGAATTAGATCTCGAGCGTAAAACTTCTACAAGATTATATATCCTTTAACCTCTGAGTGCAACCGCTGTAAGGCTGCGATTCTGTTCAAGAATCGTGTCAAGCTTGCGATTCTGCTCTCTTAACATTCCAGTCTGAGTGTTGATCGCTCTACAGACTCCATCTAACATTGCAGGCAGCTTTGGAATGCTTTGAACAGCCGCCCACATTTTGCGAATCACTCGATAAGCCAGGTAACCACCAACTCCAAAAAAGCTGAAATCCTGTTATCAAAAGTCCATATATGTACACATTTTCTATGTCCTCGACCGACATTGTAGTCACGCACACAATCTTCCACTGCTGCCAAGAATCCATTGTATATCCAGAGAAGAACGTCCCGTCTGGACAAGAGGGTCTCCTTTACCCTGTCTTCCCATTGAAAAAAAAATTTGATCAATTACGTTGAGAGTCCAGCTGACCAAATCCATAATTTAAAAGTTTGGAGGATATGCAAAGCGAGACTCTGAGAAAAATACAGACAAAAAGCAGAAGCACGGATCTGCAGGGAGGGAGGGAAATAAATGTGTGTGTCTTCCACCGAAAGCAAGAGAAAGAATTCTGGCACAATACCTACTAGAAGCTGCAATAGATACAGCCAGAGCTATTATGGAATGGTTTAGATCAAAGGATATTCATGTTTCAGCATGGCCCTGTCAACTTCCAGACCTAAATCCAATTGAAAATCTGTGACAAGAATTTAAGACGGATGTCCAAAGATGCTCTTCTCCCGATCTGACTAAGCCAAAGCAAATATTTCCTTCTCTATATGCGTAAAGCTCATAGAGACATACCCCCAAAAGACTTGCAGCTGTAATTGCCATGAAAAGTGGTCCTGCAACATATTCACTCAGGAGGGAGAGTACACAATGCAAGCATGCCACACTTGTCGGATTTCAATTTGTACAAAATGTCAAAATGGTTTTATTTTTTTCCCACTTTACACATTTGCACTACCTTATGTTAGTCTATCACAGAAAAAAAACACAAATATATATAACAGTTTGTGATTGTAAAGTGACAAACTGTGAAGTGGTATGAACACTTTTTGGTTTGTATGGTATGTGCCTGCTTTATGTACAGCATGTGATATTCTTGAAAAAACAAACCCCGCAAACTAACTCATTTCATAAATGAATCTTGAGTTCAAATTCATAAATTTTGTAGTTCTTGCATCATGGTTGAATTCCTGCAGTATGAAGTGACTGAACAGTAGACTACAAAATTTTGTCCAACATGTAGATTTATACTAAAAAATACAGAAAAAGAAGTTCAATTTTGAATAAAAACTCTATTGATACCATCTAACAACAGTGCTGGTATGAATAAAGGCTATACAAAGAGGTTCTGATATTCTTCTGTCACAAATTAAACAAGTAAGACATGAGAGGTAGAGAATGGATAGGACATTGAGTTTAGATAGTGGGGAAGGAAGGAAGTAATTCATGAATAGTTAATGATGTCTGAGCAGATGAGAGAAGCACACCAAAGCTACTTAAACTAAGCTGTCCACAAACACAGCCACACTACAGCAAAGGAAAACACTGGCTGACAGTGTGCAAATACATGCAATTAGAGGAGGAGGAGGAACAACAACATTGTTGAACAACATAGACTCAAAAACAACACAGACGCTCCTCCGTGACCCACCTCCAGTAACACAGACAATGAATATACATCATCATGGAAATATCATGAGCTTTAAAACATATGCGATAAGAAGTGCAGGATCAGGTGAAACCTAGCTACACCACTGCTTTTGTCCTTTAAGACAAAAGCAACACACAGCAAAGCTAACAAGAGATTATCAACTGACATAGGATATACTCTTACAAAGTTCGGCAAAACAGCATTAAAGCAGTGTGAAATTGCATGTGTTTTCAAACACTTTGAGGTCTCAGCTTTTGGTTACTAATGAGATATTTTTGATGAATATTAAGTCGTTGCTCTCCCAACGGAAAAACAAAAAAAAAAGTTCAAAAAAACGAATGGGTGCAACATTGGTGCAAAGAGGCACTGAAGGCGGAATCCAGACTTTAAAGTTCCCATTTGCACTCATGCTGATAAATGTGACAAACACGTAGTGGGAGCACTAATACTTCATGGGAGTTTATCATCATTGGAGTGAGACAAAACCAATGAGGCTTTTTGGCAGGATTCCGGTTCACCCAGGGTTGACAAATTGCCAAAGCCCTCTGTCGCAGCTTCACTTTAACTCTGCTAAAAGATTCATCTGCCATGATTTAGATTTCAGGAAGGAAAATAGCCAAGCGGAAATGCATGTTCCTTATACCTCAATTTGCATCAAACAAAACAGAGCAATTAAAGTCACTTGGAATACTCATTTGGTGCAGAGAAAACTCAATGAGTCATAATTTGTTGCAACTCTCTTGAGTGAAATAAAACAAAAAAAAAAAAAAACACTTGCAATTTAGAAAATGTACGTATATAACAAGAACAAGAGTATATAACAGGAAACACAAAGGTGTAATTAAAGTTGTATCCGACCAAAACAGACTACAGAGAAGCAAATATGTGGTTTGGATGAATTTAACCTCTCCAGTAACTCTCTAATGGGCTTAACAATGAAAAAAGACATCCAAAAAAGTCCAGACAAATAATATTAATCCATCAAAATGTTCTATTAAATATTGCAAATTTAATGGCAGGTCTTCTCTTGCTATCTGAAAACTTTCAAAACATGTGCTCTCCAACACTGTTCTATGGACAAGTTATTCATTGGTGCACAAAATACCATGTCAGTCAGAACCTTGAATATACTCAGCATCCACATGAGTGTGATGTTAAATTTGGGCTTTAATGATGCATTTAAACCTTTTTTAAATTTTTTTTAGGGTGCTTTGATAATACCATAAAAACTTCAGTACAAATTTTGAAAACATGCAAATATGAATTTATGGTGTATTTTTCTTCACTTGAGATTCCAGATTTGATATACAGGCTCAGATATATACATACCTCCCAGTTAATTTTTTGGATATAAATTCGTTAGAATGTTGCAAAGAAGCTTTTTTAAGCAATCATCAAACATCTGCCATAATTTTGCCTGGATACTTGACCACTCATCTTTGTCAAAATATTAGAACTCATTTAAAGTGGTTTATTTTGTGTCATGGACCCAGTTCGATAATATTAATGTTTTTTTCTACTCTAAAACCTTTATTTTTTGTTGATTGTTTGAAATTATTGATGGGTTGGTTCATCCAACTTTGCCAAAGTTTCACTCATCTGCATCCAATCATGACCTACAATGAAAGAGAGTTTGTCAGGATATTTAGAGGGTGTATTCACACCAGGAAAGTCCTTTGGTCCACTTGTTTGGTCCCGACCAAAAGCGAACTTTTATTTTTTTCATTAGGTGTGGTTTGTTTTCACATTGTACTTTTTGCAAGTGAACTATTACTTGTAAACAAAGCCATGCAGGTGACGATGATTGTTCCCATTGGATAGAAATGACGGGGGTGGGACAGAGCACAGACCTGGAAATTTAGGAAAACAGCTGCAGACGTGCTGCGTGCAGCACCTCCGTTCTGCATATTTGTGCAGTTATTACAGCTGCAATATTATTGTGAGAGTGAAGAGCAGCTCATTCAACACAGACTTTGAGACGTTCCATTTATATCGGAGAATGCGTGCCAAACGCCGACGTTCTCTACGTGCCTTGTCCCACAACAAGCCAGTAGCGTTGCTAAGCAATACAAAGCTTATCAGGTATAAGGTATCAGATATGATACCTGACAACACACACCTTTGCTACCGGCTACTGGCTTTTTATGTCCAAGGAGACGTACGCTTTTTGTAGTTGGTTTGGATTGGGCCCGGTTTGTATTCAGACCATAAGCGAACCGCACCATAGTCCGTTAGGAAGCAGACCAAGACCACCTCAAAAAGTGGGTCTCGGTCCGGTTGTTTGGTCAGGACCAGGGTTCGCTTGAGTGTATTCACACCTGCACAAAAGGTCCGGACCAAGGGGGGAAACGAACTCTGGCCCGTTTAAAGCAGACCAAAAGTGGCAAGTGTGAATACACCCAGAAACAACCCAAATCCCCCACGGCTCAAGCCTATCACAAACAGGAAACGGCTTACACAACAGTACCACTTTCCACAGTGAGGTGAATTTGACATCAACATGGACTGAGAGGGGGCCAACCAAATGCTGCAAAGGACAATCCGAATGCCCTTTGGAGAAAAGCTTTGTGGTCAGAAAAACAGTCAAGGTACCAGTTGTCAAACATGGTGGAGTAGTACATGCTGTGGGACTTTTTGCTGCACCCACTGTACTTGTACCTAAAGTCGATGGAATAATGAAGCCAGAGGATTACCTTTGAACCTACCTTGAAACTTGGACACAACTGAGTGTTTAAACAGGACAACATTCCTAAACACACATCAAAACTGGTTTTGGAATGGATATAGAAAGCTAACTTCAAGCTTTTGGAATGGACCTGACCATAACCATACTGAAAATGTATGACCTTAAAAGCATATGCTGTACCAGAAAGCTCACCAAACATAATATGGGAACATTATAAACCAGAAATTAATCCCATATTCTAATTTAAATCAAACCAACATTCCAGTATGACTAAATGTGACTAAAAGTTGTTTTGCCATCAAACTTCAAACTTAGAAATTCATCAACTTGCCTAGCACAGTTTTAAGATTATTCAGGAGGCTGACTCACCTTAGGGTGAAAATTTGCACCGATGAAAGCGTGGACAGGGCCATAAAAGTTGAGACTGTTTCTCTCTGTCTTATGGGTTTAGAGGGGGCCATCACCACAAAGTTATTGTCCAGCTTCAGCTCAGACAATGGCTGCAACAGTCTGACGCTCCCAATGCGCTGCATAGGTGTATGCCCTGCAAAGTAGCCCAAAGGCCTCTGCTGTTCTGTGTGAACTGGGCTGCCTTTTTTGGAGTCCTCTGAGCTGCAGTCTCCGCTGTCTGTGGTTTGAATTATGTAGTAGAGCTCCACAGGAGTGCCCTGAGCCTGCTCTGAGACCCTCTGCCTTCCGGGCCTCACAGTAGGCGGGCTGAACCAGCTGGCCAGAGGCTCCAGCTCGGCAACACAAATCCCCAGCTCACCTTTTAGCCTGCATGTGCCGCGCACCTCTTGAGTCTCATGAAAGGCGAACATCCTGACACAGGGTAGCTTGTGGATGGTGCTATAATCATCCCAGTCTCTTCCTGCGATGTAGAACAACACCTGAACCTTTGGCCAGCTGGGATGAATCTGCTCACTGATGATGTATGTGTGGACCTTCCAGTTGAATGTAAACAGAGGTGAAGATGTTGCTGATGTTGGCACTGTTGATAAAGTGAGGGGTGGTGTATTAAATGGCCCTGGCAGTATTTGCAGCATCTCTAGAGGAACAGGCTGCTGGACAGAGAGCGGCCCATAGCTAGCATTGACAAAGGGCATCTGCCGAGCCTGATGGATAAAGAAGGATTCTGTTCGAGCTTGCAGGCTGGAATTCCTCATTATGTCCTGGTTTGCCTCAAGTAAGAAAAATGCTGACTCAGAATTGAGGATCTGGTAGCTGACCGGGAGATACATTGGTGCGGGGCCGTACCTCTGCAGGCCATCCAGGATAACCTTGCTGTCCATCACTGAAAGATAGAGAAAATGAAAATCACTTTTCAATAAGTTTAAACAGCCCTGAAAAATGTCTTATCATTGCACTTGTATTAGTAAGACCTAGGTATGTAAAGAGATATCATGCCATATCTTGAATTATTATATGTATCTATTATTATTATATTTCTCATCAAAATGAAGTCTGTCAAGCAAAGCTTAATCATATTGATGTCAGCATATGACTTCGACTGGTGTAAGCTATTATTATGAGTCCCAGAAATTAAAGTATGGCTTTTAGCCTGATATTCTGACGTATCAATGTTTGAGTCTACTATTTTGAAGTAAAAAGAGAAGTACATCTTGAGTTTCCAGGTTGTTTTGACACAATCAAGACTGCTCGATGGGCTAGCTGATAACACTTGAGCACGTTGGCATTATGAAGTCTCTAACACTTTTAAATGGTTTATCTGGAAAATGATGGGTATAAAAAACAAGAAAAAGTGATGGAGCAACAGATATGTTAAGAACAATTTGCAAGCACTGTGAGAATATCAAGACTGTCAATGAGGCTATGAAGTGTATCTGCTTCTAAGCATCACATTGGCACTACACTCAGGAGCTATAACAGTTTGAATTTGGAAAAAACTTTTCAAAATCTAAAAAAATACGTGGACTGATTAAACCTAAAGTTAACACATTTCTATGCTAAGCATAGATTCGTTAACTTAATCGATCAATTTAGGAAACTTGATTCTGTTATTGAAAACACAAAAAGAGAGCATCTTCAATGCTTTTTGGGATTAGGACCACCTTTGAGTTAAATAAGCATAACATAAATAAGCATAGAACCCAGAATAAATAGACTAGTTCAACCTGCACAAGTTTATTCTACACTAATTGCACTAATTACTGGGAAAATAAAAAATATATATATATGATTCTAAATTTTTCCCAAAATGTTGCCAAAATTGCTTCCTTCTCATGAAGCCATTATTGTAAGATGAACGTATTTCACACACTTAGCCAGATACAACCATGAAATTAAAGCCTAACATTGGAAAAAAAATAGAAAGTAAACAATTGCTGGATTGTAAAATTTCAGATCATGCATTGCCCGCAACCTGAGGCAGTCATATCTTTGGTCCGTTCCAGTTGTTAATGTTGGAAACATTTCCACATGATATCACTTTCACGAGTCACTGCTTTTATTTACAAGAATTTGTTAAACTCATTTCAAAACACTTGCTTTTCCCACCCTCCAGCTTATCAGTTTTGTCTGTTTTCTCTTTTTCTGCAGCCTTTTTTATTTGTGATGCAGTAACTGAATTTTGTTTTTGCTTTCATTCCATTTTGCCTTTGATTCATTTTGTTTCCTCCACAAACTTTATCAGTTTCTTTCGTTTAGTCCCCTGCCTGTTGTGTTTCTCTCCAATGAGCACATTTGTTCTCAAAGTGTACCGACAAACCCATCTTTTAAACCTGCTCAAGGCTCATGTAGTGTTTAAAATTTATTTTATTTTATTGTTTATAACAAACTAACAACAGTTTGCTAAGGCAGTAATAAATAGAATATGTTTTTAAATATAGTGTTAAACACCTGTCATTACCAAGATTAAGGCAGGAGGATGGGGTTAGTTCGACAGAGGCATTTCTGGTGTCTGGAATAAGAAAATATTTACCTTGACCCGCCAGAAGCTCAGGAATCTAATATTTGTCTAACCCAGGAGTGTGTCTTATGTAAGTGCAAGCAGGTTAAGCTCACAACACTAGCTTTTAAGGAGTTAAAAAAGGCTCAAAATTTGTTATTTATGTGCTTATCAGTTTGAAGTCAAAGTAAATGAAGGTATACTTAAACCACTGTACTCACCATCTACAGGGTTCGCAGAGACCAACCCCACACGACACACACGAACATTGTAGGGGGGAGGTTTTAGTGGCTAAATTGGACACAGGCCTGGTAGCAGGCTTCATTTGATTGCACATTGCACCAGTAAGAGCAGAGTGTGAAGTTTCCAGATAAAGCAGGGTAGAGCACAGGGTTTTGCTCCAGACAAATTGCATGCCACACAACATTATGGGTGACTCATACACCAGAGTTCACAAGAGGACAAATAGTTGGTGCACGTCTTGCTGGCGCAATCTGTTACCATGCACCAGAAAGACTGGTGATAACTCAAGAAGGCCACCTCGGTATCCAGGGTAATGTCAGCATACCACCCAAGAAGGACGAAACCACATCCAAACAGGGTTAACTGTGGACGCAAGAAGGAAGGGGCTGTCTGAAAGGGATGTTCGACCCTTTTGGTCACTCATGCCAATGCAAAACGTCAGATTACATGGTACAAGGAGCGCAATCCGGGCTGTGGACATGTGAAACATGTATTGTTCTCTGATGAGTCCAAACTTACTGTTATTCCCCACATCTGCGGAGAGTTATGGTGGGAGAAGCCCCAAAGAAGCGTACCACCCAGACGATTGATGCCCATAGTGAAGCATGGGGGTGATCAGATGGTTTGGGCTGCCATATCATGGATTTCCATTGGCCCAATACCTGTGCTAGATGGGCGCGTCACTGCCAAGGACTACGCAACCATTCTGAGAGGACCACGATGTGCATCCAATGGTCCAAAACATTGCTATCATGGAAGGCGGTACGCTGTATAAGGATGACCCATGCACCAATACACACAGAAAGTCTGGTGAAAGAATTGGTTTGCATGAACATGCAAAGTGAAGTTGAACATCTCCCAGTGGCTGCACCAGTCCCACCAGATCTAAATATTATTGAGCCACTTTGGGCTGTTTTGGAGGAGCGAGTCAGGAAACGTTTTCCTCCACCAGTATCACGTAGTGACCTGGCCACTATCCTGCAAGAAGAATGGCTTAAAATACCTCTGACCACTGTGCAGGACTTGTATATGTCATTCCCAAGGACTTTGTTATTTCTATAGAGACATGCCGGCTGTATATTCAAAGTGTGTGCTGGTCATTTCACTACTTGACTATTTCATGCAGTTTGGGTTTGTTTGGGTTACGAAAAAGATTAACTTGCCATGGTAAGTCAGATCACATGCTGCTAGGGAGCATTTTGTCAAATTGCCGCAAGGAAAAAGTGACCCAAACCTAACTTTATTACATATCAAAAAAGGCTAAATATATATTTACACTAAGTCGGACCTGTTCCCAGTGCATGTTGGACTCCGGCAGGGCTGCCCTTTGTCACCGGTCCTGCTCATAACTTTTATGGACAGGATTTCTAGACGCGCCAAGGGCCAGAGGGGGTTGGTCTTGGGGACCAGTGGATTCGTCTCTCATTTTTTGCAGATTGAGTGGTCCTGAGGCCGCCTCTAGCCAAGCCTTACAGCATGCGCTGGGGCGGTTCGCAGCCGAGTGTGAAAGCGACTGGAATAAAGGATCAGCTACTCCAAGTCCTGAGGCCATGGTCTGACCGGAAAGGGTGCTTTCATCTTCAGGTTGAGGGGAGTTCCTGCCTCAATTGGAAGGAGTTCAAGTACTCTCGGGTCTTGTTCACGAGTGAGGGAAGAAGGAGCTTGGGAGATTGACAGACGGAGGGCGGCTTGCCGCCCCCCCCCCCCCCCCCCCCCAGTAATGGGGCACTTGTGCCTGGTCCGTTGCGGTGAGAGAGAGTTGAGCCGAAAAGCGAAGCTCTAGCTTTACCGGCGGTGTACGTTCCTACATTACACCAATGACATGAACTTTGGGTCCATGACCGAAAGAATGAGATCCCGGATTACAAGCGGCTGAAATGAGCTTCCTCTGTAGCGGGGTGGGCCGTTAGAGATAGGTGAGGAGACTCGGCCCTCAGGAGGGCTCGGAGCACCGAGCCGCTGCTCCTCCACATCGAGAGGAGCCAGTTGAGGTGGCTCGGGCATCTATACCGGATGCCTCCTGGACGCCTTCCTCGGGAGGTGTTTTAGGCATGTCCCACCGGGAGGAGGCCCAGGGGACGGCCCAGGACACGCTGGAGGTACTATGTCTGTCGGCTGGCCTGGGAACGCCTTGGGCGTCTGGGGAGAGGGACGTCTGGGTGTCTCTGCTGAGTCTGCTGCCCCCACGACCCGGTCCCGGATAAGCGGAAGACGACGAGAACGAGTATATATTTCACTGGCATTGCTCAGTTTAAGTTTCTTGAGCTTTCCACCTCTCTTGTAGCTGTCACAAACCTCTGATTGCTGTGTTTATAGTTAGTTAGGACATTTAGAGGTGTTTTTCTAATTACTTGCACTTGTATGCATGTATGTATGTGTATATTTTATATATATTTATTATATATATAATTATATATATATATATTATATATACTATATATGGGGTGCAAAGAGGGAAGACATGCAGCAAAGGTCGCCTGGGTCGGGAGTCAAAGCCGCGACAGCTGCGTAGAGGACTGAAACCTTGGAATATGGGTTGTGCGTTTTACCCCTATAACACTGTCACGTCCTGAAAGTAATCTTATCATGGAGTGGCCCAGCCAGAATCCTGGCTTGAATCTGATACAAAATCTGTGACAGGCTAAAGGATAAAGAAAGGTATAAACAATTTCATGTAAATCTAGTAAACTTTTATGTAAATAAAATGTATATATCTATATTTTTACTAATACTGGTTTTACGTTGTTTTATTATCATTTGAGTGATGTATATCTCGTTTCCTATTTTCTCTGTTTAAATTAACGCAAACTTGTTTAATACACAACACTCCAAGCACATTCATTGAACAAAACCCATCCTTAAATGACCTTACAACCTGCCTCCATCACCTTACCCAGTAAATTCTCCTCCCCACCTCCATCTCACCACCATCAGGCATGAAACTTCAGATATTTAGACTGATGGAGAAGCGCATTAGGGCCCATTGATTTTCTGTCTTGGACCCTGCATGTTGTGTGGAGACATGGAGCGGCAGTGATTTGTGACAGGCCATGGACGGAAAGCAATGACTGGCTGGCCAGATGGACAGAACAAGTCACAACAGCAGCACCTCTAAAACAACAGCAGACAGATAAACCAAGTACTTAAAATAAGAGCTTCAGCTGTGTCAATACTGGACTTTTACATTACTATTAAAGAGTCAATAAGTCAGCAAATATGCAAACGCTGTTTCGCTGAGTGGCTTGACTAAAAATGAGGCATTTCAGACTAAGCAAAGGTGGGTATGAATTTTACCTGAAATGATAAGCCACAGTTTTAGAATATTAACAGAAATTTAAAAAACAAACAAATGTTTAACATGATCTATTGTTTTTTTTTATTTAAAACAGAAAAGCAATAATTTTTCCCAATGCTGCAAAAATAAAATGCTCATAATTACAGTTATACCATGATCACATATTGCGAATTTGAATACACAAGCTAAGGCAAACGTATAGAATAAATCTGTGCTAAATTTATTAGTAGCTTTCAAGAGCTTGTTGCACAGAACGGTAGGCTTTATTGCTATTTTCTTCTTTACAGAGCATCACAAGATTCTGGTACAGCCTTAAGAAACAAGCATCTCATTACTTGCCATCTAGTTTTAAAACAGCATTACCTAAACAAGAATGAGTACTAATGATGGGGATGCTCTTTTAAATTTTACATCATGACTATCATGACAATTTTTGTGATTGAAATAAGCTGCATTTATCTCTTTTGTTTGTCAAAAGTTTGTGCTTGTCCTTGTCCTTGTCCTCATTATTGGCATGGCTGAGACAAAAGCTTCCTCATAAAACTTTGGAGCTTCACCAGCCCAGAAACCTGACACCCCCCACCCCCCTTCTAAACTGCTGTTCCTTTTTATTTATTCTGGCTTTGCTGTGTTTCAAATAATTATCCCAGTGGATTGTTTTATACATAAAAAAATTATTTTCTGTAGATTTATTATTTATTTTCAGTCGTTTCACGCAGATTACTTTAATGTGACAATGTCACACAGTCATTTCAGCATAGCGCTCTACACTGACGGCTGGAGGCAGTGTTTCAGATGCTATAGCTCCAGCCATCAGTGGGCCATTGGAAACACAACTGGTACTGTGGAGTAGAGCTTGACCAAGTGGTGCAGAGCCACGTCGCCGAAAATGAGCCAGTGGAAAAGGCAGAATAGTCCCTCCAAGTTCTGGAAAGCCTCCAAAGGGAGGTGCCCAGAAGGCATTCTGATCTGAGGATCGAGCCACCTCAACTTCAAGCTCCTTCTAGATGGCAGAGCAGCCATATCTTTGAGCTGGAACTGCTTATATCTGGGTTAGCAAAACCTATTTAGGTTTTTATGAACATGTAGGGATATAGACAGAGGCATCAGTGGCAAGAAAAAACATCAGCAGTCATACACATTTCCCTCAAATAATTAAGGATTGCTCAGAATAATGCCTGTCTCCAACATAAATTGTTTTGGCTGACCTGATTAAAAAAGAGAGAAAACAAACAGCCAAACTCAATTACAGAGCTCTCTCAATATTCATATGCAGCAACAGTAAATGTCAAATAAAACAACAACAATAAAACCTAATAATGAATATTCTCATTATTCTCTAAGAAACGGTTTTCATGTCTGAACTCCACCCTTCTCAACACATGTAGGAAAGGATGTGGAGACTTATGCCATTCATTGTATAAAAACGGATATGACCGAGACTGATGTCAAGAGGCAGCCAAGTGCTTAGTTGATGCTGGATCATGCTGCAGAATGAAAGGATTTTGCAGTCTATCCTCTCCTCTGGGAGATATGACACACTGTCCTAGTTCCTCCTTATTATGACATGAAAACTAAATAATTCATCACAGTGTAAAAACTCTGTAATTTGTAACTTCGGATTTAGAATATGTTCCTTGTTGTGACATTGATGGGACAACGCAAACAGAAAGCCAAAACCGGTATGATTTGCAGCCCTGAGGTTGCCCTAGGATTTCAAATCTGCAGCTACTGTACTTGTTTATCATGGCCGTAGGACTGTTGCTCCAAATAGAAAAAAAGGGAATGATTTGTACGGATAACGTAACCCCTGTGGTAAATCCCAACTGTAAAGTCTTGCTGGGGATTTTGTTTTAGGTACTGACAACCCTAAAATATGTTGGCTGAGTCTCATCACATCATCCTCTAATTATTATGCAGATGTTAGATTCAGATTAAGGATGTATTTTATTTTCTTATATGAGTCACATATCTTTAAAACACATGGTTTATGATTTCAAGCTATCTTAAATAAATTTATATAGTGACTTCTATGCCACTAAGAAAGCAAGTTTTAAAATAAACCTTAAAAATGGCGTTAAAAATTTAGGTCTCCAAGAGAGACTAGTGGCTTCACATCAAACCACTTCTTATAATCACCTGCTCTTATCCCTGGTGACCTAAGTAGAAATTTCACCCAAGAAAAATAATCCCCTCATCTTGCCTTTTCTCTACTTCTCCTCCTCCTCTCACCCTAACCTTATCCTCCACCATATGTGCATTTTGAAGCCACTGCTGCCCTGATCAAACAAATCTGACTTGTTTTTTACATAAGCTTTAAAAATGAGATTTTTTGGGTAAAAGTGGTAAGAATGGGAATTGATAATGGAGTATGGAGGTTAAGATGTTGACTAATATGCTTTATGATTTCAGGACGAGAGAGATTACAACAAGAAACACATTACAAAGCAAGTGTGAAGTGATTTATAGCTTCCAACTTGCAGCTTCAACCCTCTCCTGACTATTCTGTTTCTGAACTAAACAAGCACCAGTGGTTACTTACTGACAGGGATGACAAGTAACATCTAAATCTGTTCCAAGGGTATATCCAGACAGTTTATGTAAAGCTGTTCTGCTTTATTCCATGGAAGAGTCTAGAACTAATATAATCAGTAACAGTATATATCTTCATTGGCAATAATTTATTACTTTTGCTTGCTTTTGCTGCACTTAATTGATATTTTTCCTTCGTCAGATGTTTACCAATTTCAAACATTTTCATACTCCGTATGTGAGCAAATGAGTGAGTACATCTGGCAGACTTAAATAAAAAGATATTTTTCATTCAACCAAAAGATGGTTTCTAATAGAAAATGAGACCAGTATCTTTCAAAAGATAATCTAACAATGTAAAAGCAGCCTTTGTTTAAAAAATATTGAATATTGAATGTTTACATTGGTATTTTGACAGTTTATCTTAAGTGATGAGCTCCAGGTCTGAGGTTGGAAGGCCTCCTAGCCTTCACCTTAATCTTTAGGTCCCTACACAGATTCAGGTTGGGACTCTGGGCCACTCAAAAATGTTAAAGTTAGAAAAAAACACTTTGATAAAATAAAAGATGATTTTAAACCTAAACCTATCAGTGGTATGAATAATATTGGTCTTAAGTATAGTTTTTTAGATGTTACCAACAAATTTAGTGTTTTCTCCTTATGGCCGAGACATCCTTGATAGAGCAAAAGCGATTTCAACAATACAAATAAACCTCCCCTATTTATATATAACTTTTAATTTCTGTATTACGAAATTATGCATCACTAACACTTACATCCTTAATATGGTAAGAAAACAACTAACCTTCTGATAGAAGGTTCTAAATTCTTTCCCTATATCTGAACAAGATGATATTTATTAATGGACCGGTCCTTTTAGATTTCCCAATTATTAGAAGTGCATTTGGCAATTGTAAGTCCTGCCTAGTTTTCCCATCAGAATATTCAACCAGTCCATGAAACTAAGTATCCGCGAGAATGATAAGAAACGCCTAAAATTGTCAAGGAGTGGCTCTTGGAGTAGGATCCAAATGCAGAAAGGCAGGCAGGGGCATATTGATGTGTAAAAAAAGGGTTTAAGGCAGAAGGTAGCAGATACAAGAATGAATATGGATAGGCTTTGCATGACCAAAGTCGAGGGCATGGACAGGCTTGGCTTGGCTTGGCATGACGTGGCTAACACCATACTCCAACGAGGAGTAAATAGAACAGACAAGTATATATAGAGCATGACACAGGTGAAAACAGTGAAAATTACAGGTATGAACCAGGGAGGACCGCATGAAGCTGATTATAGTGGCAGTGGCAGAAATAAAAGCAACAGCATGACTGAAACTAAGCAGAGATACTAGGAATACTTAAACAAGAATAGCTCAAAGTATAAGGAACACAAGAATAAACTAGGAGGCTAAGTGCAAAGAAATGCATTACAAACACCCAAAAATATAAGCACAGAAACAAAAACTGATTTGGTAAAACCCTTTAGAACATAATCTAAACTACTACAAATTATGAAAAAATGTTGAGTTGCATTTTTTGTTGGAAGTCACAAAGCAAGCTATAGTCGCTACTGTCGATACATGTTCGTCCAGGAAAAGTGAATGCTGTAAGCCAGTGACTTGGTGCACTTGGATGAGCGTCCTTAGACATAAAACTCTTTTTAACAGTTTGAATAATACGCTAAACTTGTCTGCATTGTTTGATAACTAGGATGGAATTGGAATATATGTAACTGACTTTGAATTTGTCTGTATGATTGGACTGACATGATGTTTTTTGTTTGTAAAGTCCCTTGAGATAAAATTTGTTATGAAATGGCACTATGTAAAATGCATTTAATTGAATTCAAGATTACTTCGATTTCAGTAATTCAACTGAACACGTAAAGTGTTTTTGTTTTTTTCTGAAGTCAGCTCTTCAATTTGTTTTAAAAACAAATTATTTTTGTTTGATAAATACTGTGTGCAAGATTTAAGCTATGCTAAAAAGCATTTTTAAATGCTCCTCTGCACACTTACTCTTAAGGTCAATTTAAAATCACATAATTTAATAAGTATAGTATTGGTCAGTGGAAAGAAACTGCACCTAGACAAATCTCACAGAACACGGAGGACATGCAAACGCTTGACATAAATCTCTGCAAAGCTTTGAAAAAAGGGTGTTCTTGTAGTAATGCAGCTGCACAACTCTACTAATGTGGTTCCACAATGTTCTCTGCTTAAAAGTGTTAAATGAATTCTTACAACTGCAATAAAAGAGTCTTTCATTACCACATTTAAACCAAAGCATCTTATATGAGGCATAATTTCAAAGTCACCCTCCAGGACTTACAAAAGGAGCTGTATGCCTGTTGGCAGTTATTTTGGATTTCTGAATGAAAGAAAAGGCAAGGTCTTTTTGAAGGAAATCAAAGTCATTCAAATTATAAACAACCCACACATTCTTCTGTTTGCTGATGTTGTTATGTCAATCACTTTACCATCATGAAAAGCTGAAGCCTTTTTGCACTGCTGATTTTATGCTTTAAAGCTGAAAGCAATTGTTTTGTCTTCCACCACTGACATTTAAAAGGTTTTTGATCACATTTTTTTTACATTCACAAGGTAAAATATTAAAGCCTGATCTTTACATGGCATTTCCTAACTTTTAGACATTTACTCAGTCTCAGGCCTTGGTCTGCGGAGAAACTGCTTAGGGGATCTAAGTCATCATCAGCGGACCTACTGTCGGTCAAAGCGTGAGGTAACTTTCTCATGTTCAGTCACCGAACAATGGAATGAAAAGGGTATTTTAAGCTCTTGGAGGACTGGATATAAATGTCAGCTGCTGCTCACATGAAGAAATTACCATTGGCAAAGTCAAGTACTTTAAGAGCTTTATCACAGATGGGTTTTGATAAGGTCTTGCATGCACATTAAAGGGAAATGAGACAAAATGTCTCCAACTCCAGTGAACAGCATGACCCAGCTCAACAATGGGAAATGCCTTTAATGAAAGAGGATGTATGTATTTGAACCGAACAATTTAATTACAACAAAAAAGAGAAGTTTGCTTATAAGATCTTTGGTTTTGTTTTTTTTCCAGTAGCCACTCATATCTACACTTCATAGAAAGAGTCAGGAGATGTGAAAGATATTGCCTGGTTTGTAAATACTCACAACATCCTTTATCCCTTATCATGTTTCCAAAAAACTTAGTAGCCCCTCATTTTGGCATATTTTCAAAAAAGAAACAAGCAAGCAAGCAAACAACCAAAGGTGGCTTAGGTAGTTGCTAATGCAAAAACAATTGCATCACTTCACTTTGAGCAAGGTGTTGTGATTGTTTTGTAGTATTTTTCATCTTGCAGTGTCCTATTTCATATACAGGTAACAGCACCATTGAGCTCAAAATGTGCTAATAAATAAATTTTTTTGGCATTTCTTTCTCTAAGCTCATTATCATCTCTGATGATGTCTTTGTTGATTTATTTGTTCCTGTTCATTTAGATACAGTACAGACCAAAAGTTTGGACACACCTTCTCATTCAAAGAGTTTTCTTAATTTTCATGACAATGAATATTGTAGCTTCACACTGAAGGCATCAAAACTATGAATGAACACATGTGGAATTATATACTGAACAAAAAAGTGTGAAACAACTGAAAATATGTCTTATATTCTAGGTTCTTCAAAGTAGCCACCTTTTGCTTTGATTACTGCTCGGCACACTCTTGGCATTCTGTTGATGAGCTTCAAGAGGTAGTCACCTGAAATGGTTTTCCAACAGTCTTGAAGGAGTTCCCAGAGATGCTTAGCACTTGTTGGCCCTTTTGCCTTCACTCTGCGGTCCAGCTCACCCCAAACCCAAACCCAATCTCCATTGGGTTCAGGTCCGGTGACTGTGGAGGCCAGGTCATCTGGCGCAGCACC
Source organism: Crenichthys baileyi (assembly GCA_036173005.1). Lineage (NCBI taxonomy): Eukaryota > Metazoa > Chordata > Actinopteri > Cyprinodontiformes > Goodeidae > Crenichthys > Crenichthys baileyi. The sequence goes on along the minus strand of JAHHUM010002742.1, from coordinate 151,203 downwards.
CCATCACTCTCCTTCTTGGTCAAATAGCCCTTACCCAGCCTGGAGGTGTGTTTGGGGTCATTGTTGAAAAATAAATGATGGTCCAACTAAACACAACCGGATGGAATAGCATGCCGCTGCAAGATGCTGTGGTAGCCATGCTGGTTCAGTATGCCTTCAATTTTGAATAAATCCCCAACAGTGTCACCAGCAAAGCACCCCGACACCATCACACCTCCTCCTCCATGCTTCTTGGTGGGAACCAGGCATGTAGAGTCCATCCGTTCACCTCTTCTGCGCCGCACAAAGACACGGTGGTTGGAACCAAAGATCTCAAACTTGGACTCATCAGACCAAAGCACAGATTTCTACTGGTCTAATGTCAATTCCTTGTGTTCTTTAGCCCAAACAAGTCTCTTCTGCTTGTTGTCTGTCCTCAGCAGTGGTTTCCTAGCAGCTATTTTACAATGAAGGCCTGATTCACACAGTCTCCTCTTAACAGTTGTTTTGGAGATGTGTCTGCTGCTAGAACTCTGTGTGGCATTGGCCTGTTCTCTAATCTTAACCTGTAATTTCTGAGGCTGGTGACTCGGATTAACTTATCGTCCGCAGCAGAGGAGACTCTTGGTCTTCCTTTCCTGGGGCGGTCCTCATGTGAGCCAGTTTCTTTGTAGCTCTTGATGGTTTTTGCGACTGCACTTGGGGACACTTTCAAAGTTTTCCCAATTGTTTCGGACTGACTGACCTTCATTTCTTAAGTATGTGGCCACTCATTTTTTTTTTACTTAGCTGCTTTTTTCTTGCCATAATACAAATTCTAACGTCATTCAGTAGGCTATCAGCTGGACTTATCCCCCTCCTGAAAAACAAACTGATGGTCCATCCCTTTTTGAAAGGTTTTAAATCCCACCATTAAACTGACGGGCACCCCTTTGAAGTAAAAACCTTTCAGGGTGACACCTCTTGAAGCTCATCACAGAATGCAAGAGTGTGGGGGAGCGTAATCAAAGCAAAAGTTGGCTACTTTGAAGTCCTAGAATATAGACATTTTTTCATTTGTTTCCACTTTTTTTAGTAATATTTCCACTTGTGTTCATTCATAGTTTTGATGCCTTTAGTGTGAAGCTACAATATTCATAGTCATGAAAATAAAGACAACTCTTTGAATGAGAAGGTGTGTCCAAACTTTTGGTCTGTACTGTATGTTTATTTGAATAAATTGGTGGATAAACACCTCTAAAGGCTTGATCTAACAAGATCCCAAAAAAGGACTGCTAAATTGCATGTGTTAAACAATATTGCACATGCCAAAAGAGGGGGTGTTACGGGTAATCTACTAAGATTGTGTGCGCAATTGATAACAGGTGCAAACGTGGTGCAGTCAGCCCTATTTAAATAGGGATTTTGCGTATGCTAATGGTCACTATGGAGACTTTGGACACATTCAAGCACGTCCACAGATAGACCCCTATTTTGCTCTGTATTAGAAAAGGGCCCTCTCTGCTGGACCCTATTTTTTTTATTCATTTATCAATATGTAAAAATAAAAATTACCCTCTCTGCCATCAATTCCCCCCAAAAGTGTTTTGATATTTGACGGACATTTATGTCAGTGCACTGGCCCTACACCAGTCCACGGCGTACAGAACCCCTGCCTTGCCCCTCCTTCCTCCTACTCCACTTTGCCATCATGCAGTCTGGAGAGCAGGGCCAAACAACTGCAGCCACCACACTTCTCCTCTGACCCGCATGAGACAGACAGGCAGACACGTCAATGTTTCTGGAATCCCAGAATAGACAACAGAAAGGACATGGGGAGGGACACTGAAGGAAAAAAAAACAAAACTTTAAGGCATGCGCCAGACTATTTTCAGGTTTGCGCGAGACAGTTTAAATATTTTTTTTGCTTTGAATGTCCCTTTACAGACTCCTTAATAGCTTCATGTTCTCTGGTGGCTGTTACTGTTCCATTTGTTTGTTTCAAAACATGCCAAAATATTTAAGTTCAATCACAATGTTTTTTGTTTCGCTTTAGTTGTGTAAAGAATTTAAATAAAATGCATGCCTCAAATGGATCATAAGAAATGGCTTTCAATCACAATGGCCTGTGTCTGCAGTCCCGCTGCATTGTTTTGTCCCATGCAGACGTCCCCCACATTCATGACATTATAATGTTGTGGAGAATGCAGCAAACAACTATAATCTGTGGCACCTTTTCCATCATCTGTCATTGTATCTTCTCTCCAAAATGACCGCAGACGTGTTCGTATCGCTAAGCCAGTTTGCAACTGCCTTTCAAACGTGCTAACAATAGACACAAAAACAGTGTTCCGTTTCATTTGTGATAAATCACATTGCATGTGCTAAATTATGACATTTGCACATCCTCCACCCAGTATTTTACACATTCTATGAATCAGCATATATTCTGCATTTTTATGAAGGCAAACACACTAAATGGTTTGTGCCTGTGATTCTGCTCATTTGACAGACGCAATCCTCTGTGCACCTGGTAAGTATCAGCTTTGATCGCACTATCAAGTTTGCACATGTTTTTATACATGCAAACCTTTAGATCAGGCCCTTAGCCTTTTGAAACCTTTAACTAGATTTTCTTCCAGAATTACCATGGGGCCCTTCATCTTCTCAATTCTGACCACTTTCCCTATCCCTGTTGAAGAAAAGCATCCACATAATATTATGATGTTATGTCCAGTGTTTGTTTTCCCTGGCACATTCTGTTAGATGTACACCCATGTTTTCGTAGGTTTTTTGTTGAGCCATATGATTTGCAAAGCTTGGGATATTGCTTTATAACCCTAACCCTACTTTCAAAATTGGTAACAAAATTGTTCGGCAACAAACCTTTTTGGCCTCTAGAAATAAGCTGTATTTACTGTAAGAATAACTTACACCAATGATGACTTTATTTGTGTAATTTAAAGTCCTTACAGTGTAGGGCAATAATTTTGTTCGTTCCCCTTCACAAATTGATTCTTTTGTTCATAGTGTTACTTCCTCATTGCGTGGTGCATTAGACAATGCAGCCCCCTTGAAAAAGATGGTAATTATTTATAGGAGGCTGGCTCCCTGGTTTAATTCAGAGCTGCGTACTTTAAAGCACAATGTTGGAAAATTGTAGAGAAAATGGCGCTCTACACACCTATAGGATTCCTACTTAATCTGGAAAAATAGCCTACTGCTGTATAAAAAGACACTTCGCCAAGCTAGAACAGCTTATTTCTCATCATTAATAGAAGAGATCAAGAATAATCCCAGGTTTCTCTTTAGTACAGTTGCTAAACTTACACAGAGTCATAGCTCTGTTGAGCCATCGATTCCCTTAGCTCTCAGCAGTCATGACTTTATGGGATTCTGTTTAAATTAAACTGATTCTATTAAAAACAAAATCATTGGCATACTCCCGAAGATGATTAATTTATCCTCAGCAAGCGAGACAACATTGGAAGTAACTGTAGAAACAGATCTGTGTTTGGACTGTTTTGATCCTGTGGAGCTTCCTGAGTTATCAGAAATATTAGCTTCCTCTAAACTTTCAACTTGTATGTTAGACCCAATCCCAACCAAATTATTTAAGGATGTGTTTCCTCTGATTACCAGCCCCATTTTAGATATGATTAATCTATCCTTAGTAAATGGATATGTACCACAGGCTTATAAGGTAGCTATAATTAAAGCTCTACTTAAAAAACCTTCGCTTGATCAAGATGACTTAATAAATTACAGACCTATATCCAGTCTTCTGTTCTTATCCAAAATTCTTGAGAAAATAGTTGATAATCAAATGTGTGAGCAATTCCACAGCAATGATTTGTTTGAAGAGTTTCAGTCAGGTTTCAGAGCTCACCATGGCACTGACACAGCTCTGCTGAAAGTCACTAATGATATTCTCCTAGCCTCAGATAATGGACTTGTGTCTGTACTTGTCCTGTTAGATCTCAGTGCTGCATTTGATACAGTCGATCCCAATATTCTCTTAGAAAGGCTGGAATATGCTGTAGGGATCAGGGAAACAGCACTAGGCTGGGTTAAACCTTATTTGTTTGACAGATTCCAGTTTGTTCATGTAAACGATAAACCATCTTCAAACCCCAGGGTTAATTGTGGAGTACCACAGGGTTCAGTACTTGGGACAATTCTCTTCACTATATATATGCTTCCAATAGGTCAAATTATCAGGCAGCATAGGATAAATTTTCACTGTTATGCTGATAATACTCAACTTTACTTATCCATCAATCCTGATGAACCCAACCAGTTAGATAAACTCCAGGCATGTCTTGACATAAAAACTTGGATGACTTTAAATTGTCTGCTTCTAAATTCACAAAAGACAGAAGTTGTCATCTCTTTAAAAAATAAACTGCTTAGTCAATCACTTAACCTGGATGGCATTAAATTGACCTCCGGTAATAAAGTAAAAAACCTTGGTGTTGTTTTTTTTAGCAGGACATGTCATTTAAATCCCATATTAAACAGCGGGGGCATCGTCCAAGCTTCTGCTGCCAACTACTTAATGCTCACCTTATACCAATGATACACTTGGCCCTGTCTTTAAGTGTTTAACTCTATTTTTCTCCTAAACATAGCTACTGACTGAGCTTTTAATGTGTTAATCAGTGTATCTGTTTTTCTTCCTAGATGAAGCCAAGGAGCTACATCCATTAACATTTTACTTTTCCTTCCCATAGAAAGTACTCTTGGATCAGTGCTTCTGTGTTCTTTTTGTGTCTCTGCTCTGTTCTCTCAATCCCCCAGTCAGTCGTGGCAGATGGTCGCTCACACTGAGCCTGGTTCTTCTGGAGGTTTCTTCCTGTTAAAAGGGAGTTTTTTTTCCTCTCCACTGTCGCTACATGTATGCTCAGGATTAGAGATTGCTGCAAAGTCAACGCCAGTGACTGTCCACCTGTCCACTGCTGCTACATGCTCATCCAGGAGGCGTGATTGCTACAAGTCACTGACTTGATGCAATCTGTTAGGTTTCCTTAGATAGGAAAACTTTTTTAACAATTTGAATAAATAACTGAATCTGACTGCACTGTTCGATAGTTAGGATTAATTGGAATGTACAGGGGTTGGACAATGAAACTGAAACACCTGGTTTTAGACCACAATAATTTATTAGAATGGTGTAGGGCCTTCTTTTGCGGCCAATACAGCTCAATATGTCTTGGGAATGACATATACAAGTCCTCCACAGTGGTCAGAGGGATTTTAAGCCATTCTTCCTGCAGGATAGTAGCCAGGTCACTACGTGATACTAGTGGAGGAAAACGTTTCCTGACTCGCTCCTCCAAAACAGCCCAAAGTGGCTCAATAATATTTCGATCTGGTGAATGTGCAGGCCATGGGAGATGTTCAACTTCACTTTCATGTTCATCAAACCAATCATTCACCAGTCTTGCTGTGTGTATTGGTGCATTGTCATCCTATTACACGGCACAGCCTTCAGGATACAATGTTTGAACCATTGGATGCACATGGTCCTCAAGAATGGTTCGGTAGTCCTTGGCAGTGACGTGCCCATCTAGCACAAGTATTGGGCCAAGGGAGTGCCATGATATGGCAGCCCAAGCCATCACTGATCCACCCCCATGCTTCACTCTGGGCATGCAACAGTCTGGGTGGTACGCTTCTTTGGGGCTTCTCCCACCGTAACTCTCCCGGATGTGGGGAAAACAGTAAAGGTGGACTCATCAGAGAACAATACATGTTTCACATTGTCCACAGCCCAAGATTTGCGTTCCTTGCACCATTGAAACCGACGTTTGGCATTGGCATGAGTGACCAAAGGTTTGGCTATAGCAGCCCGGCCGTGTATATTAACCCTGTGGAGCTCCCAACAGACAGTTCTGGTGGAAACAGGAGAGTTGAGGTGCACATTTAATTCTGCCGTGATTTGGGCAGCCGGGGTTTTATGTTTTTTGGATACAATCCGGGTTAGTACCCGAACATCCCTTTCAGACAGCTTCCTCTTGCGTCCACAGTTAATCCTGTTGGATGTGGTTCGTCCTTCTTGGTGGTATGCTGACATTACCCTGGATACCGTGGCTCTTGATACATCACAAAGACTTGTTGTCTTGGTCACAGATGCGCCAGCAAAACGTGCACAAACAATTTGTCCTCTTTTGAACTCTGGTATGTCACCCATAATGTTGTGTGTATTTCAATATTTGGAGAAAAACTGTGCTCTTACCCTGCTAATTGAACCTTCACACTCTGCACATTGCACCAGTAAGAGCAATCAATGAAGACTGGCTACCAGACTGGTCCAATTTAGCCATGAAACCTCCCACGCTAAAATGACAGGTGTTTCAGTTTCATTGTCCAACCCCTGTATGTACCCGACTTGAAATCTGTATGATTTAACTGAACTGACTTTGTGAAGTGCCTTGAAACGATATTGTGAATTGGCGCTATATAAATAAACTGAATTGAACTGAATTGAATTTACTAATCAGGTGGTTCTGTCAACAATTATTTGCACTGGATTTTATTTAAGGCTATCAGAGTACTTTTAAGAGTACTTTTGGTTTGTATGTAAATGAAGTCTAAGTGTAGCCTCAATATTATAATCAGTTCTGCTGCTCTCTGGGTACTATGCTTATGAACAGAAACACCTTTCTAATAATTCCAGTGTAAAAGTAGAATGTTTTGTTGTCTTGTGTACAGTCACACAATGTGCCCCATCTGACATTTACAGAATAACAAAATAACTGTAGAAAAACAAGATAAGTCAACAAGTAGTAGTTTAAGTACATAAAAGCCCTGTGGTGAAATATGGAAGAATGGTACGCAGTTATTAATCACATTTTTACAATTTAGCAAAGGTCTGCCTTAAATTAACTGAGGGCTACTTGACAGGAAAATAATCCTTTAGTTAATAAAATATCTTGGATGATATCTCAAGACAAACAAAACACAAAGCAACACTAATCGCTCTAAATGCCCATCACACGAACCCTGACACTGCAGGAGAGCTAAGGCAGAGCAGAGAGCCCGATCCCAGCTGGGGGTTAATCGGGTCACGAAAAAGCAAAGCACACCTCATCTTTCATCACTAGGCAACACATTTATGCAGCAATCGATAAGGGAATCATATTTCCCCCTTTCAGAGAAATGAGGGAAAATGAAGAATTGTGACCTGGCTGAGATGGATGGGTCAGGTCTTCATTTCTTACAGATATCAGCAATAAGTCAGGGCCTCATGTTCTTTCAGAGCTTGAGTTGTTTTCACCCCAGGTTAATCTTATAGCTCTTTGAGCTCTAAAGTAGCTTTTAGGTCATTTCTGCCAGCAAACTAAATTTGAACATAAGGAATTTTAGAGGAGGTTTTTTTTATCTTCCACACCGAAGCACCAACCTCTCATCTCATACAGTGTCTTGCAGTGGTATTCATAACTTTTTAACATTTTGTTATGCTACAAGTGCAAACTTTAATGTATTTTTATTGGGATTTTAAGTCAGAGATCAATACAAAAGAGCTTTCCATTTTTTATGTACAGTATATTCATCCCCTTTTAATCCAATACCCTAAATTAAAATCCAGTGCCACCAACTGTCTTAAGAAGTGACCTAATTAGTAAACAGTGTGTAACATAATTTTTCTATATAGCTGTTTTGTGAAAGAACATTAAGGAATAAACAGCACCACGAGGATCAAGGAACAGCAGATAGGTCAGGGAAGATGTTTAGGAGAGAATTAAGGCAGAGTTAGGTTATAAATCAATATTAGAATATTTTAATATTTCAGAAAGAGTAGAAAGAGTTTGGCACACCTGCAAAACTACCAAGACATGTCCCTTCACCTAAACTGACAGGCCAGGGTTCATGGTAGATATGCAGGAGGATCCACATCTCAGGTAAGAGAATCTGTCCGGAAGGCAACTATTAGTTGTGCACTCCACACATCTGGCCCTAAGTAAAAGTGGTAAGAAGAAACCATGTTTAAAGTTTGTCATAAGCCATCAATCGGGCAGAGCAATTGTAAAAGAATGTGCTGTTTTCAGAGGAGACCAAAGCTCTATTTTTTTTACCTACAATACAATTCTGATATTTACAAAACAGTATAATAAGAGTAATTTTCTCCTCACTCTCTGACAATAAATCAAACAGACATTTCCTGTTTTAGGTAAGTTAGGATGGCCAGAATTATTTTTGCTTGCTAAATGCTATATAATTTTCCTTAAAAGAGCATTGTGAAGAAATCCTAAAACAACCTCTGAAGAGAACAACCAGGAAGTAAAAGCTTGAAACTTTCCCTCTTCATCCTTGCATTTAGCAAAATAAAACAATTTAGTAATCCTAACTGACCTAAACCTTAAATGTTCAGTCATATTTAATATTAGATTGTTCTGTCTTTTGTGTCTTTTTATACAGCATATGTAAACATAAGTTTTTACCACATCAAAAATGTCATGTGTGAAGGAAAAGTAACATTGCCAAATACCCTGAAACCTTTTTTCACCTGAAGGTAGTTCTACAAATTATTGGCTCAGGGAAGCTAAACACAAATTTATGCCACACTTTTCAGATTTGAAAAATTAAGAAAACCCTAATTATTTAACACCACTTAAGATTTATGCACACATTTTTCTCAGTCTGTCACATACAATTCTAAAATACACCGAAGTTTGTAGTTGAAATGCAATGTGTAAACTGCGAGGGGCATGGATACTTGTGCTATAGGCGCTGCACATTTACTATGAACAAGCAAACTCTATTTTCTGCTTTTTTTAGGTCTTTTGCTCTGAGGCTAATGAATAGTTATTTTGAAATGTCAGCTATGATCTTAGAAATGAAGCTGAAATAAAACAGTTACCATAAAACTTCCTATATGAATTTAAATAATCAAAATTATAAGTATATTTATAATAAAAAAAATGTCAGTGTGATTTGGTACCAATTGACTTGGGCTGTTTATTGAGTGAATAAATGAAGGGATAAATGTAACATAAGTATATTTAAAATCTAAATGAATACATAGGACATAAATACTGAAATACAAACAAAACAACACTTTTCCATATTTAGTTTTAGAATCTAATCTGAGAAAGTTGGGGAAAATCAAGTTAGAAGTTGATTACTTCTAAAAATGCACCCTTTTTATGATGTAGGAAAGGAGGAACATAGAAGCTGGGGAGTGTAAAGCTTTGATGGAACCAGAAATTTGCATTTGAGTCCTTCAAAAAAACAATCTTGACAGTTGTCTCCCTTTAGTGTTTTTTTTGTTAAGCATTGGTGTTTCTGGTCATCCTTGCTGATTTAAAATGTCTACATTGCCATGAAGGACACATCAAAAGACAGTGCTTAAACTTCGCCTTGTTTTTCTCTGTGGGGATGGATATGCACAGAGTACAAATTATGTGGTCTAAACAAACCTGAGAACGAGTTGCCTGTAAGCTGTCATTTCTTCAATAGCTAGTTTGGTGCACCACAAGTGGCCTCGGTTCAGTCTGAAAGGTAACTGCTACAAAGTGAAGCATTTAAAATCCATTCCTATTTTCTTGCTGGGAAATAACATATGTGTTTTACAGAAATCCAGAGGAAATGAAAATAAGAAAAATAAAGCAAAATGCCCATCTGGGCATTAGTTTTGCATGACTGGGGGGAAATTTCCGCAGCTACTGAATTTTTTTCTGACAGCTTTAGGAATATTTTATACCTAAACTCATTCTATGAGATGTCATCCTTTTCCTGGTAGAGGCAGTGAGTTGCAGCAATGAGCAGTACTTTGCCATTTGTGCAGAGCGGGAACAAAACCTTTAGAACTTTCCACCTTGAAGAGCCATTTGGGATGTGAATGGTTTTTTTATGACACTTCTATTCTGCCCATTGCCTTTGGGCTTAGTGTTGTGCATTGTACAGTGTCAGAAAAGTGAAGAGGAGAACAGCAGTATGGGAACTCGCAAAGGAGCCCATGGCTTTTTGGATGAGATGAACTAAGAGACAAGAGCTCTTGAAGGGATCGGAAATGTGCTGAGGAGAGCAGAGCTGCAGTTAGCATTCTTAAGAGCATGTCTACAGGGGTAATCAAGGCTCAGACTTTAACTATATGGTCTCTGCTGTTGTTATTTAGGGCCACAGATTGCCTCAGTAAACTCATGAATTCAATCAGCTCCATCCCTGACAGAAGTAACTACACTTTGGAAGTAAGTCAAATAAAATTGGTGACAGTTACAAATGATGTGGCAGTGTGCTTAGACGGAGGGAGACCCCATGTCATAAATAACAATGACTTCCTGCACATGGTAATCACATCCAAGTGAATCCATTTAAGTTATACTGTGCATAATACAGCCAGGATGCTTTTTTTCTGTGCAATAATACAAAATCATATGCAGTTAAGCGGGTACGAATAATGCAGTGAGTTGGTAAAAAAAAACAGCAGCATGAGTAATGTTCTGGCATTTCCATGAAGGTTACTCTGCAGGAAAGTCAAAGGGCCTTGGAAATCAAGAACCGCAGATGCTCAACAAAGTCAAACAATGTGAAAGATAACATTAATATAGCTGAAGACAAAGGAAAGAATTCATTATAAACCAAACTCTTTTTTCAAACTCCAGTAAGCCAACAATAAGAACATTGGTTGAGTTATTAAATGTGCTTTATGTACCATAACTTCTACAAATTTAAAGCATGAATAATTACAAGCTATTATCACCAGAACATCCTCTTACTGTTTAATGACCTCAGTCATAAAATCATTTTCTGCCAAAGATCTTTAACTATGTGTCTAATTCTTTGGTAATTTGTGCAGAAAGTACTGTTTACAAAGTAATAGAAAAAATCATTAAATATATTATAATTTTATGGGTCATTAAATTATTTTTTTAATCCAAAGGAACAACTTTATGATCCATCAGTCTGCTTCCCTGTTTCACTGCTCAAACACAGTCACCATGCAGATAAGTAAGATTCTGCTCACCTGTGCCGTTTCATTTGCTCCATAACGTGCACCTGTCCCATCTCCTGTTTAAACTCATTTCAGCCAGTGAGTCTCCACCAGATTATCAAAAACCTTGTGCAACTCAATACAATCACAATCTCTTGTTAATGACCTCGTTTTTGTCTTGGATTTTTGACTCTCGTCTTGTCCCTTTTGGATTCCACACTTGATCTCACCTCCTGGTTTTTGATTCAGCACCTGACTACTGACTCTCATCTTCTGCTTGCCCCTCTCTGGATTATTCTGTTACCTGTCTCTACGATACCAACCTTTGCCTGTCCGATGACCTAGCTGTGTTAACCTTGATTGGATTTGTCAGCTTTGTGGATTTTCTGTGTCCCGACCCCGGACTAGTCAGGATTGCGTTGTTAAAGGATTCCCCCGCTCACTGCAACAAGCCTTCCTGCCACTCTTCAAGAAGTAAAACCGCTATTTCGTTTTCAATAAAATTCGCAAATATTCGCTGCGTGGGTGTCTTTTCAGGTCATTTAAGTCAGACTGCATTACAGCAGGTGAGGCCCAGATTTGAATCTATACATCTCCTGCTCTATTCCACCATCACTCGAGAACAAGACACCATACTTAACCTCCACTTTATTCAACGACTGATGCCAAAGCCGAATGAAGCATTCCACCTTTTTTAAAATTGAGAAACATAGCTACAAACTTAGAGCTCTTTCACACCAGAGCTGCTTGGTCCAATTTAAATGGACCATAGTTAGTTTCCTCAGATAGTCCAAATCGTTCGGGCATGTTTTAAATCTCATCTGAACTCTGGTGCAGGCCAAAACAAACTCTGTTCTTCCTGAAAAAGTGGATCTGTGTTTGCTTGCAAATAAAGTTTGCAAGTAAAGCTGAGGTCTAATGGCAAACTTAAAATTTTTGCTGTGCTGGTGTATCTTTTGATTTTTACCGTGTGTGTTAGAACTTTTCACACAGCAGTGTTAATGTGCTGACTAAGTTAGGTCTTTGTTGATATGGCGTTCAGACAAATTAGAAAAGCTTTATAAGACTCACAAATTAATTTTTTTATGTGGTTGTTACACATACAGATACATCCTTTATGAAGTTAACAAACCAGGTATTCTTACATTGTTGAGACAAAATGAAGCCTTACTGATGCTGGTAATCGTACAAATTTGACAAAAAAATATTCCAGATTGTGTTCATATTGCTATAGCTATTAACTTGCGGTTCAGTACTTTTTGGCAGATAGTGCATTTTCTTTCTATAGAAAGGAAACAGTTTTCCACGTATTAACGTTATAAAGCAAACGCCCGTGTGGTATTATAGAGAATAACTTTACAAAATACTTCTTTAGAGGAATAAAGATTATGCAAAAAATGTAACAGAGCTGTGCCAAGTCAGTGCTCAGAATGATTGTCACACAATGCCATGTTGGAAGTCAAAGATCATCATGCTATGCTTTTCAAAATCATCAATTATTCAGCCTCGACCTTTGACAATAAGATATAGGAGGATGTGTTCACAGGTATCGGAAGAACTTCAACAGAATGACTTTTAAAGCCACAAACTTCTATGCAAAATTTTGCCCATAATGATGTCAGTGCCATAATTTGGTATGTCTATGAATATTCCTAGTTCCTGATTGATTTGTTTCTTTGACAAATAGTCACTACACATAGCCTGAAAATAATCCTACAGCATCCCACTCATATTGGCAATTTTTGAGAGCGCTGTATGCCAAGTTCTGGACCCCAGAGAACTTCTAGCAAATCGTTTATTGTCCCATTCCCAAACAAGGGCGAGCGATTTCACTGCCTACTACTGAAAATGCTTGGAAATGGGAATCAAATGACGGGGCTGCTGCCGTATTCTGATCTACCAGAAGTAACAAAAGTTACACTGTGAACGCGATGAATGATAGAACTGAAGTGGTAAAAACGGGGACACTCAAATCAAGGCAGTGAATGAAAACGGGCAACGTTAAATCTAATACACTTAATGATGAATCTGAAGTGGTAAAAGTGGAGACGCTAAAATCAAGGTAGTGAATGAAAAGAGGCAATGTTGAAATTTGATAACCTTAATATTTATAACATTAATATTTACCTTGTTATAATTTTAATGACCTCCAAATTCACAGATTCTAATTTTCACAGAGGTGATATTAATTAAAAGTTGTTTTTTTATGGTACTCAATTTTACCACTTTCAGTATTTCACATCTTCAGTTCATTTCAAGTAAATTTTTGTTACTTTGACCCCTTATACAGTTGTTGATACTGTTGATTTGTATCACGAAGGTCCTGGGTTTGAATCTCGGCCTGCGGTCTTTCTCCATGGAGTTTGTGTAGTCTTCCTAGCGGAAGAGCAGAAGAACAATGCACTGGATGTGTAGTTAGGGGTGAAAAGTGTCAAACTGATAGTAAAATAGTCCAATTGAGGCTGGCATGCTCCTCCTCTATCCCAAGCCAAACACACTTCTCAACCATTGCTGGGCCCGCAGCTTCCTTGTCACACCTCTATTACCACGTTTTCTTTCTCAGTCACAAGGTTCTTGACACATCGGCATACATTAATAACAAAAAAAACACAAACTCTCTATTGTGAAATCTACTTAACCTCTTTAATATTGGGTTTAGATCTAAACTATACTGTGCAGAAGACATCCTGGCTAAGTTAAAAAATGTCAAAGGTTAAAATAAATAATGTAACTCAGCCTTACATACTATAATTGTTAAAGGGAACTGAACATTAATGAAGAACATTTACTAACTGTGAAAATTTGTACAGACTAGGCACATGTTTTTTTATTTCAGTAAAGAAAGTATCTACAGTTGCAAAGAATCTGTTCTCTGGCCTACATGTAATATCACTCAGTTAATCAGGTGAGCGGATATACAGTATTTGCCTCTCAGGACCCACTGCAGTTTGTCCTGGGGTTACAGGTGAAGATGCCATTGTGTGCCTGATTCAGTGAGCTCGCTCTGCACTGAACAAAGTAGGCAACCGCGCGAGAATCATGTCCTTTGATTTATCTAGTAGGTCTAACACAATTCTGTTTGCACAGCTTTGTAAGGAGCCCGGGAAAATACAATTGGATGCCTCCACCTGCTTGAATTATTGACTTCCTGACAGATCAGAGTCTTAAGGATTGTGTGTCTGGTGTGTGTCAATAGTTGATAAAATAGACCCTAGTCTCCCAGTGTTATTGTAGCAGGGTATGTATGCTTTGGTTGAGTCTCGTAAGCACATATGGTGCATTGTTGCCTATTCTAATAAATGAACAGACTTTTACTATAAGGCACAAAAGGCTCATTAAATTACACTGGTACAATGGAATTTTTTCCTGGATGCTTTTCTCACCAATAAGGGCAAAGATTTTGAGAGCAGCAGATTTAAAAAAAAAGTACTGTTACACTCCAAAAATATGGATTGGAGTATCCTGGAGGAGTAGATACCATGATATTCACCTGGACAAAAGACTGGCAAGACCACAAGAAGTAACTGAACACACACTCCTTCTTGAAGAAGCAAAGGTTTTTCAGTGTTTGTAGCACAGTGTTTCATGTCCTTCGTAAGTTTTTATTTGAAGTGTCCATCCCTCTTTGCAGCAATCTATTTGAGCAGCATCTCAGCCAGTGACAGAAAGAAACAGAGCACAATGTTACAAAAAAAAAGACAGGCACAGTGTTAGGGACTGGTCTACTCTGGAGCCTCTACAGCTAATTTCAAAAAGCATAATGTTGCACGAGCTGGTCAGCATAACAGAAAACCCTCCATCCACTCTGCAGAAACCACACACGAGTGTATTTCAGGATTCTTTACCTTTCCTGCTACAAAGATCACTACATGACTACAGAGTAGCACTGATTAATAATTAAAGAACACCAAATTTTACATGAGTAAGGTATATTTTCACAAATGTTTGATAAAAAGTATCATACAAAGTTTATAATAATGAACTGGTCAATTTATGTGTTATTTTGCTCCAATAAAATAGGGCTCCAAACTGAACAAGAGCAGAATAAGTAAAAAATATTCCATCTCTCCTTTGAATAACAAATTCCCATGTAATCTGAGGCCAAAAACAACATATCTGTGCTGTAAAAAATAAATATATAAATGAGAAAATCTATAAAACAATAGCCAATAAACAGATGAAACCCTCAAGAAACAATAATCTAAATTCAGAGCTGCTGAACATTAATACAAAGCAATGGCTCAGAACACAAATAAGTAAAAATACGACAGTTAAATGAAACTGGGAAATCTGTCTCACTTGAAATTACTGTGAAGAAAGAGTATATTGCTGTCAAATTATTGGTGTTTCTTCTAAAATATACGTATATAAGTACTGAATGTTATCTCTAAAGGCGCACTGGACTCACACTCAGAATTAACCTCGCAAGCTTTAACACTAGAACTCCCAGAGCCGTCAATTTGACGGTTTTGAAAGTTTGACATGCCATAACTCTGGTTTATTAAAACTCTTATCTTCCTGGCATCCTGACTTTTTCTAAACCTGTGTCTTGTGTATTCCTATGTCTCTTTTAAAAAAATAACAAAGCAAATAAAAGATCTAATTATTTCTACCTCTAACTACCACAGCCGCTATTTTGACGGCCCTATTATTTACATTGATTTTTCTTTCCGCGGCTGAGTATACGCGCGAGCGTTGCTTAGCATCCGCCACTATGGAACGCAATCAGATTGTTGGCATCCTACAAATGGCTTCCAGAAGGATATTTTCTGCTCAATAGACATTGGAAATGCTTCAAAAATTAGATGATCGTGATTCTGGGTCGAGAGGGATTCTGACGGCTCTTTGTCAGCATTCAGTTCCAGTGACAGCGGGTCAGAGAACGAGCCTCCTCCGGCTAAAAAAACACGGGTCGTCCCATTAGCAGGAGGTTGTGGCGCATTATTTCAAGGTAGTAAAAGTACATTCTGGCCTATGTAACGATTTTATCATTTTAGGCTATAATTTACAGATTGGTAAACAAATAATATATAAACTATAGAAACAGTGCCACAATCAGTGCAGGTTCAGAGACAGGGAAACGAGCCAGGTGACAAGTCCCCAGCTATAAACCCAGCAATCCAGCTCCCTGGCAGGAGAGAAACTACAAATCAAGGCACTGATAATGAACAAAAAAATAAACAATAAGTTAGGTCAGAGATATAGTAGCCCAGGAACAACAACCTATTCTGCGCCTTACAGCGTTTTCATCGCAAGACGAGCGCACACCTGGGAAGGAGGAGGAGATAGGAAAGGATGGCACTGTGTGGACAGTGTTAAGGGAAGGAAGAAAGTAGAGGGAGGCGTCAGAGCCAGAACGCGTTGACAGAGCACCAGATCCAAGATGCCCAGACGCGTTCCTCTGCTTGGTGGATGCCGAAATGCTCATCCACGTTCAAGGCTGCAGGGTGGCTGAGGCCCGCAAGGTTTTAGAAGATGATTCCTCCTCAGACATGAGTGTGGATGAGCCGAAGGCATTTTTAGCGCTAGTTTATGTCCGTGAAGTGAAAGGGGGGTGTAACATGGAGCTGTCCACCTTTTGGTCAGAGTAGTAAAGCTTTTTTTTTAAATGTACCCGCTACTCTGTATTATTTTTCAGTACTATTTATAAATAAAAATAAAACATAATAGGTTTTGATCAAATACTATTATTAATTCTTGTCAAAAACAAAATTTTATAGCGTTAATGCGATGACATTACCACCGCCCTCGCATCCAAAATGCTCGCCGTCAAATTGACGGGCTTGGGAGTTCTAGTAGTGTTAGAATTCTGGGAGTCCTAGTGTTAACAGCACAGGAAAAAGTTATTTAGGATATTTCTTCACATGGGTTTTGGACTGGGTTGTCCGATAGTCAGACATCATCTTCTAAGCTTATGTTCTAAATGATTTGTTTTGCATCTTTGAATGCATCTTTGAACTGGACATATTTAAATTCACAAAGAGATTTAAGTTGCTATTTATCTATTTTTGATTAGAAGAATTTTATGATTTTATTATTCAATTATACAATAATTTTTTTCTTCAGTCTACGATCTTGATTTTATTACCAACCTCAGTTGTGCTCTCCATCCTTCCAACAACCTTGGGACCCGGTGTCTATTTTAAGAAGCCCTCTCCTGCCTCCAGTAATCTTAAAACCACGCGCCCCCGCGAGATTTGTGTCAATCCCAGTGCAGGTTTCTAGTACAAAGTCATCTTTTACAGCTGAAAATCTGCAATAGGCGGATTGAGGACTTAAACATGAATTGCGGGGCTACAAGGGGTTTGTGGTGTCAATATATTAAGATTCCTTAAGTTGGGGAGAGTATATATTTTTGAGGGTACACTTTAAGTATTGTTTTATGAGGAATGCTTGCAAGGACACATAAATGTATGTGAACATTTTCTCCATAAAAAAGGCTTTACTAGCACAACAATATTAAAAGGTCCAGCTCGAGTGTTATCCCAATTACAAATATAGAAAGGCCAACCAGTGTAATGTATAACTAAGGGTGTATTCACACCAGCAAAGTCCTTTAGTCCGCTTGTTTGGTCCGGACCAAAAGCGGACTTTATTTTTTTTGTTTGGTGCAGTTTGCTTTCACATTGTACTTTTTGCAAGTGAACTATTACTTGTAAACAAAGCCACGCAGGTGACAATCTTTGCTCCACTTAGACAGAAATGATTGGGGCAGGACAGACCCGGAAAACAGCTGTAGACGTGCTGCATGCAGCAACTCTGTTCTGCATATTTGTGCCATTATTACAGCTGCAATATTATTGTGAGATTCAAGAGCAGCTCATTCAACTTGACAGGCCCTAACTATTGGTTAATCGGTCAGAAACTTAAAAATCCAAATTAGCCTTCGATCAGTGAACGCACCATAGGCCAGAGGAACCAGGAAAAAGACTAGAAGTAAGCAATTTTCATTATCAGCAAGGTGCTTAAAAATGAAAAAAACCTAAACAGGTGTAGAAGATATAAATTCTCTCGAGAATACACTGACTGTTATCTTATTTAATTGAAGAAGCTAAAGGATCAGAAATCGGCCACAAAACTCTAGTCAGTGTATCTCCAAACAGAATAGATAATACAGCCTGTTCTCTTTATTGTTTTGATATCTATGTTTGCCTGTACACCATTACAAGATAGACTCCTGTCACCTGCAGAAATACTCGAATAATTCTGCAGTTGTGGGGTGGATCAGAGATGGACAAGAAGATGAATACAGGAAGGTGGTCGACCGCTTTGTGGCATGGTGTGGAAACAGTCATCTCATCTTGAACGTGACTAAAACAAAGGAGATGATTGTAGGTTTTAAGAGAAACAGGAATAAGTCAAAAGCTATTTCCATCATAGGAGAAGAGGTGGAGGTGGTGGAGGAGTATAAATACTTCGGTGTTCACCTGGACAACAGACTGGAGTGGAGATGCAACTGTGAAACCATCTACAAGAAGGGACAGAGGACACTGTACTTCTTAAGGAAGCTGAGGTCCTTCTGTGTCTGCAGCAAGATGCTGCATATCTTCTATAAGTCTGTTGTGGAGAGTGTGATCTCTGCTGCCATCATCTGCTGGGGAAGCAGCATCAGGGCCAAGGACTTAAAAAAGCTCAGCAAGCTGATAAAGAAAGCTGGCTCTGTTCTGGGGACTCCTCTGGAAGCTCTGGAGATCATTGTGGAAAGAAGAATTCTTCATAAAATGAAGAACATTATGGAGAACCCTGAGCATCCTCTTCATGAGACTGTCCTACAACAACAGAGTGTCTTCAGTCAGAAGCTTCTTCAAATGTTCTTCTTCAGGCAGAGCGCTACAGGATATCCTTCCTGCCCACAGCCATCAGCATCTACAACGGCTCTTTTAAGAAACCTACATAATGAGCTACAAGAACATTAAATTTCCTTTTGGGATTAATAAAGTATTTTTGAATTGAATTGAATTGAATTGAACTGAACTGAATTATATTTGTACTGCAAATTTAAAGTACAGTGAAAAAGGTTTGTTTTGCCCCCATACAGATTTGTTTCCTTTTGGTCTTGTATAACACTTACATGTTGTAGATAATCAAAAAAATTTGAATATTTGTCAGATTTCAATTTTAAGATCATGCCACAACATCTCAATTAGAATTATGTTCAAACTTTGATTTGGCCATCCTAAAACATGATTTTAACTTATTTGGGGCCATTCATAAAACTGATGTGTGAACATGTTTGGAATTTCTGGTAGAGAGTAGAGTTCATGGCCCCATCGCCCAGTTCCTGAGGCAGCAAAGCACCTTCAGACAGCACCACTATGTTTGACCGTCAATATGATTTTTGTTTTTTTAGTTTTACGCCAGGTGCAACAGGACAGACACCTTCCAAAAAAAATCTGAAAATATTTTCCCAGCATTGGTTTTTTGCTTTAGGACTCACCCATGTATGTAAATTTTGCCTAATCTCTATCTTACTGTTGAATCATGAACACTGTGTTACCAGCGGTAAATGATCTGAAAAATTTAAGTCTGACAAAAAAGCAAAACCAGATATCTGTAAGGGGGCAAATACTTTTCACAGCATTGTATATAAGTAAAACACCTTGTCAGTGTGTGGAAATTTTTCGTATTTTAATGCAGGGTTCAGTCTGTGCCTTTGGCTATTGCAGTAAACACACTTGGAACTCCTTGAAGACAACTGACAAGCAGCTGTAGGCAAGTTTCGTCGACAGATATTTAGATCTTGAGCTAGCATG
The DNA here is from genome assembly GCA_036173005.1 of Crenichthys baileyi. Lineage (NCBI taxonomy): Eukaryota > Metazoa > Chordata > Actinopteri > Cyprinodontiformes > Goodeidae > Crenichthys > Crenichthys baileyi. The sequence goes on along the minus strand of JAHHUM010002742.1, from coordinate 131,556 downwards.
TACCCCACTGGTCAAGCTACTAATGATCATACATTTCGCCTTTGAAAGTACAACTGTGATATTTGAAAGTGTGGCTCAAAAGCATTATTTAAGAAATCAGGAATGTGTGCAAAGAGGCGCCTCAGGCAGAGATATACTGAACTGTGTTCTCCAGTTTCACAGGGGGAGTGCTGTGTGTCTCTGACAGCAGCAAGGTTGTAAACAGTCTGGAGGACAGGAGCCTGGTCTCTCATGACTCGGAGGAAGTCCAATGTATTCTCCAACAGGAGCCGAGGGAGAGAACGGACTGTCATATGCTGGCTCCTCAGAAACTCTGAAATGAGATGAACTCAAAGGCTCTCCCTGCAGCAAGAAATGCTCAAGGCATGCATTTCTTTATCCATATCCTTCCCGAAAAGTGCCACAGAGAATTTTGAATCTTTGACTGAGCCGTGTAGTTAGGGGAATAAGCAGGAAATGGAAATAAGAATGCCAAGAGAAGGGCTGTCTATCATTCCCCATCAATGTTAAGACCTAGTTATATTTGTCAGCCTCAGCCATCTCTGGCCAGTTTTTTTTTTTTTTTTTTTTTTTTTTTACAACTGGTAATAAAACAGGATGCTGTTCATCATAAAATGTGTAAAACACTGTCTTTAGTACATGAATCTCTGAAATACCAGTGATACAGACTGCCAAGGTTAGCCACCATATATTCAAGTAGAATAAATCTGAAGAGGATTCAAGTAAGAGTTTTTTTTGTCATCTTAGAGATGACACCACAATAACGAAGTGATTTTGGATCCTTGCACCTCTTTCAGTACAGTACAGCTGTTACTCCATCATAAAAAAACATTTGTGTGTTTTAAGATGAAGAAAAAATGAATCAATCAGATGCTAAAACAGTTTATCGCCTACATTAAATAAATACATAAAATGTAAAACCTTTGAAAATTAAAGTTACATGTTAAAGAAGGAAAACAATCAATAGAAAAAATATATTTTTAAAATCTTTTAGAAAACTGCTAATAATTGTCTCCCCTCCCTCGCTGTGCTGCTGATTTACCTTGCTTATTGACGGTAGTTTCCCACCTGCAAACCATCAACTCATCAAGGCACAATTAAAAAACAGCAAGGTTCCCATCCAGTGCTGGATTCTTTGCATTAGTTGTGGGAGAGGTTTTCGGGTCCTTGACTGCTGTACAAGCAAGTACCTTATTTAGTTTTACTTAAATTAATGAATTAATGTAGTTGTTGTTCAGTCAGTTCATGCAATTAAGAATTTATGTTTTTATGGTTACCTGAACTGTGAACTATGTCATTTTATGTATTATCTATTTTATATTATTTAAATTATCAAATTATTAATTTGACCTGTATTTTACATGTTGTGTACACTGTCTTGACTTTTAATGTACAACAAATTTCTGCATTAGCAGACAATGTATTGTCTTATCTTATGACCTCAGCTAAGCCCAAGATTATTCATACCCCAAGCAGATTTTGATTTACAATTATTTTCATTCTACCAATAAATTTATCTATGATTAGAAATTAGAGACATGAATCGTTCAAAAGATATTATGACAATGTCAAAGGGGTTTCAGTTTTGAAAAAAAAGATTTAACTACTTCTATTTACATTTTATTGAAAAATGCTGATTCAAAAGTTAAATCGTTTTTAATAATCTATGGAAAACTCTTTATTGGTTTTACAGCCATTAAACCCTTCTTATAATTACTAACCAGTTTGTTTCCATTTTTTTTTTGCATTTTGGCAATTTACCTGACGCCTTTCATGTTGGAATGTGCATTGCCATCACTCTCATCTCACTTTCGTCAGATTCTATCCTCTTCCACAATACTCACCCAGGAAACTCACTAGCCTCCACAAGAGCTCACCACTGTCTAACAAACAGACTCAACTGACCGCTACCTACCTGCCCGTCTGCTCTCATCAAAATGAGATGCATGGTATAAACATGTCAAACTACTTTGACATTTTGTTTAGTAAATCAGCATTTTCCTGTTTTGCTTTGGTAAAGAGAGTTTATTTTGATTTAGCTGCCTCCCTTCTACTTAGCCCTGCAGTTGGGCTCACTTTTTAATTGACTGTTTTCAATGCATTAGTTCTATTTGTAAGTGCACACAGTTAGCTAACATTTATTTTTCACATCTTCTCGCTTAAGTTTAGGCAGTTCTTTTATTGTGTTATTGATTTGTACAAGTCAAATATTTTTGGTTTCCATCATTAGTATGTCTGTTTTGTTTTTACTGTTTTGCTTCCTTTTTAGTTAATTATGTTGTGTTTGGTTAGCCTTGTTGTGCTGAAATAGTGAATCTTTGGGTTGGGCAGCAAAACACCCACATAGCATGATACTCCAAACGTGGTACATGGCAGCATCATACAGTTTGGATAGTTGGGAAGGTGTTCTCAGGCTTGCAAACTTCTCCTTTTTACCTCCAAATTCAATGATGATACAATGTTTCAATTTACGTTTTATCTGACCACGGGACATGTGTCCAAAAATTAAGGTCTTTGTCCCTGAGTATATTTTCAATATGTTATATGGCTTTTTGTATTACTTTACATGAATGTCTTCTTCCTCTTGCAGTGGCTTTTTTTAGGTCATGACGAAGTTCAGTGCACAGGCTTATTAAATATTTATATACAGACTTACATAGTTTGATGTGTTTTAGGAGTGAAGGGGTGAAAGCTTCGCATGACAAATAGCATCTTATCACCTGGAGACTAGAAGCATTTGTCTTTTAGATCTCATCGTCCTACCAGGACTGTGTTTATGTAAAAGTTCAGTGAGGTACACCTGCCATTTATATGTTTTGAAAACCAAAAGTTAAATCTTAAAAGTGATTCTAAAATAAACTGTTACGATCCTGGTGTGTGTATATGTCTATTTGAGTGTGAGTGTGGTGAGTGTTCTCTCTCATAAAGGATCTCTGTTGGAGGGAAGGTCACTGAATGCAGCTTCACACACCTGTTGGCAATTTGCCTCTTCAGCTTCTGATTATTTATGCTGCTGCTGGAAGACCAATCTTCGCCTGATGCTCAGCCCTCTGAACAGATTCAAGCCACCCTGTATCTCTTTGAGAAACTTGTTGAAACTAGATTTATGTTTTGGAACCGGTCTTCCTCAAGCTCAAGTCCTATTTTTGTATCTCTCTGCTTATACCTCCTCACCGTTGTTTCCTGCCTGGCCAAGCCATTTCCATGAGCCATTTCTCGACAGATTGCACCAGAGAATCAACCACAACCTCTCCAAAGCAGCAGCGTCCTCAGCCATCACCTGCCCGCCCCCCAACCACCTTGCTCGGATCCATACATACATTCGCACTGGAGTTCATCTCAGAACCAAACCTCATTGCTGTAAATAACCATATAATTTGATGTAACCATATAATGAAAATGTAATAATAAATTAGTCATTGGCCACTGAATAAAAACCAATTATTCAATTGCTTGAAAACACAAACAGTGAATCAGTCACATGGAAGCAACTAAATACTCACATGGACATGTGGAAGACGACTTAATGAAGAACTAAATACTCACACGGACATGTGGAAGACGACTTGATGAAGTTAAACCCGAGAATAACAATGGGAAAGAAGAGGAATTTTAGTGACACTGAGTATGGTAAAGTTGTTGGTGCCTGATAGGCTGATCTGTCTATTTCAGAAACTGCTGATCTTCAGGGATTTTTAGTAACAACCACCTCTCAGGTTTACAAAGTATGCTAGAAAGCCGTAGCAGAAGACCTCAGTGTGTACAACTCCTGTCGGCTAAGAACAGGAGGCTAGAATTCACACAGGCTCACCAAAGTTGGTCAAAAAAAAAAACGTTGGCTGGTCCAGTGAGTAAAACATTATAGTTCTGACATTCAGATGGTAGGGTCAAATTTGGCGAAAGCAATTTTGGTGAAAGCAACATAAAAGCTTAGATCCGGCTGGTGGTGGTGGTATAATGGGACCATTTTAATATAGTACCAACTGAGCATTATTTAATTGCCAACGACCTACTTAATTATTGCTGCTGACCATGTCTGTTCTTTTATGACTACAGCATACCTATCTTCTGCTCTGCTTCTACAGTAGTTCCAACAGGATAATGCACCATCTCATAAAGTTAAAATCATTTCAATCCAGTGTCTAGATTGACAACACTAGGCTGGAAAAAAGACTTTCAATGCTTCAAAAAAGTATTTTTTATTATTATAAATCAGTTCTTTATAATATTAAAATAAACAAAAACAAGCAAATATATTCAAGCACACACATAAATTGTTGTTTGTGTTGAACCTGAATTCAATTCTTAAGAATAAAAAAAATGAAATTACATGTTTAAAATCTGAATCAAAAGTCAAATACCATAGGGCATTTTTAACTCTCACCGCTGGTGGTCCACAGCCTTCCTCTCTGTGGATGCTCTTTCATGACATATAACGGCATGTATTTACAGTGACATTTATTTAACTGGCTGGCAAATCAGCATCGATCGGTTACCTTGAAAATCAAAATGGAGCAAAAACTGCTTGTCGTCTCTTATAGCTGGATCTTACGCTTCTCCTATCAGCCTGAGAGATAACTGATCTCTGCTATTCTCATTAATATCATTAACTTATTAAAATCCTGTTTGAAAAATTTGTGAGGTATATTTGGATTAAAAATAGCTGTAGTAAAAAGACTTGGACAAAGTAATAATGACCTATTGTTCACCCTGACACTTCAATTACTCTGTTTACGTATTTCCTCTCTTAATTTACTTTATTTGCATGAGGATGAGGGTTTTTGTGCTTCCACACATTTGTATTCATATCACACATCCGGGTGTCCAGAAAAACAGAGTAGGCTCTCAGAGAAAAGCACTCTGTTGATGAGAGCAGATCAATATCTAAGCTGCCTCCTATTATCTCCAACCAAACTGGGAATCCAGAATGATTCTCCCGAGTTAATGACCTTTCCTAAATACCAGAAAGAACTCGGTTGTTTATGTTAGTTTAAATCGATCTGACACGGAGTGCATGGCCCTAGAAAAAATGTACTGTATTGACACGGGACCTGCTAAAATAGAGATTCTCAGCTGACATGGATCATGGCCCCCGAGATGAAATATGAGCCGGAGCAGGCGGCTGGCCAAGCAAGACAGGAGATCCTCGGGGAAAATCAAATCAAAACTAAAGCACACTTTCAGAAATGAGCTTGCATTATTTTGTTGTTAATAACTTCTGCGAGATTATATGCAGTTAGGCTCAAATAGAGTATTTATTTTTGTTTTTTCTTTTGTTTGTTTTTAAAACCACCTGAGCAATTCACGAGCATTACTTTGGGCATCATGCCTCACGACTCCTGGCAGCTTTCTATGGCTCCCCTGGTCACTACTAAGCACTTGTTGTTTTTATATTCTCACTTCAGCAGTAAGAGTCATCAAAGATAAAAGCACAGTTGCTCTTTGTCACACAGTGACAACAGTCATGAAATTTTAACAGCTTGAAGTACTGATCTAGAAGAGAAGTGAAAAAAAACTCCCTTAGCAGAGCTCAGTTCACTGACAGATTCAGAAAAATAAAATGCAGTCTATAAATGGAAAGATTCGTTTCATTACAGTGTCTCATATTGAACAATGCTAAAATGCAATACATAAACCATCTGAATGGCCACTCCTTTTCAACCGAGGCTGTTACAGTGCTGTTTAGACAGTTGGGAGACTAATGAAGCTCTAGTATCGGCTATTTTTCCTCTGGGCTAAAACAGAGCAGGATTTTGGTGACCAATCAGATTTTCTGAAAGTTTATCACTGTAATAAAATAAATAGCAATTCAATGTTATAAAGTGCATCCACAAACACCAAATGTTGTTTGAATCTGAATTTACAGACACAGATGGGCGAAATTAAAACATCGATTTGCAAATCAGGACACTGTGGAAACATAAATCTGCGAGAAGGAACCAAACAATGCAATCTGTTCAGATGATGAGCTGAACTGGGAATTTAAATGGCAAACAACCAATGTTAGGGAAGGCGTTTTGAATGAGTTAATGACGTGGCTTTGCAGCAGCTCTCTTTTTAAGAACAAACAATAATCTTTTCTTTAAGCTGAGTTGAAATAGTTCTTGGTGAACCTAAAAAACTTGTTTTACAGCATTTAATACTCCAAAAATGCACAAATAGTGTGTTATCTTTTGATATGCATAAAGGGATCATGTCTGCATTTTGGACTTTAATTATATGGTTATACACATACATGGGAGCAACATTAATATGAGGGTAAGTTTGTATAAAGGAAACTTATTTGAATGAAGGTCATCTAAAAAAAGAATAAGTGGCCGAGTATGGCCATGCATAAAGGCACAACTTGAACATTTGAGAAAACTAAGATTTACACATGGGTCTTCTTTTCTGATGCTCATGCACAGCTAGGACTATAGAATGCAGCTTTGGACGTAACAGTGAAAACAAACCATGATTTATAGATCCAAAACAAGGCTGTATGTTGTATAAATCAGCTGTTGCAACTATTTCACCTGCAGCCCTGATGCAGTCCAGTCTGAGATGATGGATGTTTTGTTCTTTTCATTTACAAACTAAATAATTATTTATTTTCCTTTTTTTGCAGCCTCGTAAACTAAGACACCATAACAAAGGCATCACTATCTATGATTCTGTTGTTTGTCTTCATTGTATGTATTATACAGGGACTTCTTCATCTTTTGTTGCTTTAACTGTAAGAAATTTTTAATTATGCTCTAAACTAAGCTTTTATAAGCAACTTGACAATTGTGCCGTATCTATTTATGGCTTAAAAAATAGAGGGGAGTTTGTGTATACATACAGTATAGATAGATTATTAAAATAAATAATCATAAAACTGAACTGTTAAATATATCATTTTGAATATCTTATATTGCACCCAATGTCTACTGCATCAAGTTCTGATCCCAGGTTTTGGCCACAGTAACCAACTTCCTGCATCTAGATAGTATGAACAGAATAACATAATATCACTGGGTAGAGTATGAGTAGATTATAGATAATGTGACTTAGCCGTTCCTAAAGCAGGCACAAAATGTCCCCAAGTATGAACTGATTAGTGCGTGGTGAGCCTGTCATAAAAACAGAAGTTAAACCAGTGTGTCCTAATAAAGGATACTGAGTTTTCTCCTGATGGTAATTACTTGCCAAAAGTTTAAAAACAGACTAATTTAGTTCTTGTGTCAGTCTGTGTGACGGCATTGCTTTCGAGCAGCTTGGCTCTGTGAAACAAAAGAAAATTGTAAGGCTTATGTGTTTTATCTGCCAATCTTAAAAAAAGATCAGCATCATCTTCTTGGATGTGGGGTCACCGGCATCTGGATCGGCATAGCGGCGATGGTAGAGCTGAGCCGGATAATGTTTCTACCTGGGCTATCGTTGCAGTGGCAGTGATGTCGTGTGTCTGTGTGGTTGCGGGGACGTGGTGGGGGACACCGGCCCCGAGTGCTTGCCGCTGGCCGGGGACCTCTTGCCGGGTGAGTTGTGTCCCATCTTGGTGTGGTGTCGGGGGTTCCGTTGTGAGCTCGGTGCTCAACAGTGTCTGCGCTATTGTGCCTGTGGGTTTGGCGTGGGGCCCTTGCCTTGCTGTCGCGGCGCGCTGTGTGTTGGGGGCGGGACGTGTCGGGGGTGCTTGGAGCGGGACTTAATGTGGCGCTTGCGCTGTGTGGGAGTTACTTCGTCGGCTTTTCAGGGATGAAGCTCACCTGTGGGGGTGTGCCCATGTGCTGTGGGGAGTGGATTCATGGCATTTGGGTTCGGGGGCATGTGTTCGATATCTGTGTCCTGGTTGGGGGTGGCCCTGTGGTGAAATTCAGGTCGGGGTTCATTGGGGGTGGGGGGCTCATGGGGTTGGGATCGGAATTCATTGGGGGGTTGGGACTATTTTATTCTGTAGCGGCTCGGGTTAGCGGGCTAGTTTGGAAAATGTAGACCCCTCTTTTGTACATGCCCCCCTCTCCGGATGAGGATGGGGGTCTTTAGGGACTGGTGTAGGTGGCGGGGGGGCGTGTTCCGGGCCGGGGTCGCTCAGGTTCAGGAACGAGCACGGGCTAGCCCGGACCAGGTTCAGGTACTGGGGCGGTCTGCCTGTCTCCACCCCCGGAGGGAAGGGGACCACCTCCTGGGTCTGGAGGCTGGTTGTCCCTATGTGGTATCGGCACCTGGACCTGGGAGTATACAGTGTGTATGGGGAGTGTGAGTGAGGGTATGATGTCCATTGTTGTTTGTCTTTACGTTGGGTGCGTGGGTGTGAGTGTTTTTATGAGTACGCCTGAGGGTGGGAATGTGTGACTGTGACTGTGTGTGCCTGTTTTTTGTGTTAGGTTGGGCTGCTCCCTCTCCTGGACCACATCAAATGTGGGGCCTATTCTCTCCCCGCCACACCACCAGCCGGTGGTTGGTGTCTCTGCCAGCCGGTGTACTTGTAGTTCTTGGTATCCGGGGCTGGGTGCTTTGGTGTGTGCTCGCTCATTCCCGGCGGCTGCTTGGCGGGGCCTGGACTATGGGCTCTGTCGGGCCTCTGCTTGCAGAGTAAAATGTCCCGGGGTCTCGGGTCTCTGGGTCCATGGCTGGGTCTGCTCGGGCATAAATGGCTGTCGGCGGGGCCTGTGGTCCCGCCGACAGCGGGACCACAGGCGCTGCACTGCACAGTGTGGTCGCTGCACTGTGGCCTCTGCACTGTGGCTGCAGGGTGGTTCCCCTGGGAATCTCCCCTGCTCTTCTCTGGGGGTGTTGCGGTAGTCCCGGCGGTGGTTTCCCTGGGCCTTTGGATGTCTGTGGCTCGGATCTCCACTGTATCTGTATCTGTATCCCACAGGTGTTTAGATTCAGGTGTTAACAGATACACAAATGTTCTAGATTAAGCCGCATTTACCACTAAATATATCTTGCATTGATAAGTCTCGTGCACTTTTCGGTAAAAAAGATGGTAATAAGAACGTTTCTGCAAGTGTAGAAGTAAGTGTTATCTTCTATACTCTTCATCCTTCTTTCTTTCCTCCATTCTTTTCTCCTTCTCCCCCTTTTCCTTTTTGCCCACACTTTCTCTCTTTCGTGCTTCTTTTTTTTCCCTTTTCATTTCTGTCTCCGTGTCCAAAACAACTGAAATAATCCCAAAGCAGTTTCTAATAAAGTTTATTTTATGAGTATCAAACAGAGCTTTAAAGCGTTAGCTGTAATGCTCCACTTGTGAAAGTAAATCTGTTGGGCTTTTTCTTGGCACTCAGACAACAATTCTGAGCGCTACTCTGCCAGACAGGACACGGTAGATTGGATGGTATTATATTTATTGACCAGTGAAAAAAAAACATTGTTTATTTTAGTTTCTATTTTTTATGTGAATTTATTTTTATTAAACATGGGAGTTGCAACATTCGAAGTTTTAATTTCAAATACCCATTATAAACACTTGAGGATTGTGAAATATCTCAAAAACAGCTCTTAATTTACCAGTTACAAAACACAGGAATTATTTAGCCTATATCCAATAACGATATTGCTGTGCAACATTGTTACAGAATATGACCAAAACATGACATTACAATTATTATATTGATTACAATTAACCCATTCTTTTTTGGGGTCAGGCTCATGATCACTAAAATCTATTAGGGGTTTGGCATAAACAACAATAAAAGCCTATCCAAGAGGCCAAAGATAAGCAAACTGTTTATGCATTGCAGCAGAATTATAAAAGCCTACTAAATATTCCATCCAACAGTTCCTTACAATAGTCAAAGTACACATTTTTATATTAGAATGACAGCTGCAATATGTTTGGCAGCATAATGCAACTATAAATTTTACACCAGTAATAATTTAGGAAATATGTTGCTTTAACCGTATCATCAATTCAAACCAAAACTAAGCTGAAATGATTCAAACTCTAAGGATGAGCTCCTTGAATTTCAGGTACAATCAAAAAGCTCTCAGATTTGTTTGGTTCAAAGGAGCATAAAAAGGCTACCAGCTTTGATAAACAGCAAAATGCCCTGGGAATGAGAATGGGTTGTATTAGCATATAAGCCAATCTCTCCATCTGTTACCAAATATTGCAGTCTTTCAAAAGCTAAAAAATTCTGGCCTGAGATGTTTGTAAGGACTCTGTTCATAGCTGGGCAATCTCTCCAGGGTTTTTTTACGCAACTTGGCATCACTGTGAACTCATCCCTCAGCCACACAAGATGCTTCATACTCCTCATTCAGTCATAGATGAGATGGTTTCAAGGGTCACGCTGTGCTCAGAAATAGAGTAGATGTGTAGGGCCCCTACATGTGAATGTGTGTACATGCACCAGAAGTGCCGCACATGAGTTTGTTTTAAACACAGCTCTAAACATATCATGGACCTGCTTCATAGGATTTATGTATGTGTATCATGTCCAGCCCCCCCATTGAGATCAGTAGCGCATGCAGAGGAGTGAATGTTCCTAACTGCTGCTGAGCTGACAGAACACACTGTTCAGTGGCTTGGATATGAAAAAAGGGTTTTTGGGCAGCTTAATTTTTTTTTTTTGAAATTCCAAACACAGTGCCATGTTGCTGTAGTGTCATTCAAGATCCTACTCGCATAAAATTGGCAATGCATGTTTATAAACTGACACTCACTCTAACTTAATGCACAACAACTTCTTCAACTAGCAAAGCAAAATTATGACCAGAGAATAATCAACTCTGGCTTCTTTTCTATAATTTGGTATCAACTAAAATCAAATACAGACTTTAGAAAGTATACTTTAATTTGAGGATAACCCCACCATGCAACAATAATCATATAATTTTTCACAGGAATTGTTTATATTGGCCATAGCTGATGGGTGCACATTTGCATTCAAAATCTCTCTAAAAACATTCAGAGAAACAGTCAGTCTTCTTTTATTAATTTCACTACTGGCCATGGCTGTTTATGTTATATAACTTTTTTATATGTTCTTCCAAAGCAGCTTGTGTATGAGGTTTCTCAGTATATATAACATAAGGCTATCGTCACAGGTCTGAATCATGCATTACAAGAAAGACTAATATAAAACGTAAACACAGGAATGGACAACAATTCAGTGTTGGCTTCTTTACTCCATTCAGATGAAGGATGATAGTTAAGTTTGTGGGTGAACTCATGAAATAACACTTTTTCTGCAGGTATACCGGTTGTAGAGAGGTATTATTTTTCTTAGTAGCAGCTCCTGCTGTTAGGGAAGATAACTGACATGATTGTACTATTGAAACAGGGACATAATGTTTGAGCGGCAGTGAAAAAAATGGTCAGATTGTTTGCTCTACTAGGACACATGTGGAGGCAGATTTGAAACCTTGCCTTAAAAGTCAAATCATGCTGTAATTTTATATAAAGACCTGGCGAAGAGAATCTAAAAATAGCAGTAGTTACTTGTTGATCCAGTTTTTATGCTATGAAACATATATCCTGCAAAATTCAACTGAGAATCCAAAAAAATCTGTTAGAAGAGTGCGGACACTTTGGTAAAGCACGTTTAGATAAAATTTCAGCATTCAGTCTTCTGTGGTAGAAGTCTGTCAGCATTCGACATCTTGACTTGTCAATGTTTACTCACTCTACCATGGAAAACCTCTCTAAAACTATCAGATTAGGGGCGACATCTCTTGTCCACAACCCACTTACTGTGACACCACAGATTTTCATTTGGATTTATTTTTTTTAACTCTGGTTAGGCCAATCCCAAACCTTCAGTCCTGCTCTCATTCTTTTGTTGATTTGGATTCATGGCTGGAATCTCTTTGATGTTGAAAAGTAAAATCCCTCTTCATCACTAGTTATCCAGCAGATATCTCAAGATTATGGGCTAAAACTGACTGGTATTTGGAACAATTCATAACTGTTTCCACCTTGACAAAACCCTCAGCCTCCTAGAAAACTGCTCCAAGAGCATGATGCTGCCACCGCCAAATTTTACTTTTGATGACGTGCAGGTCGTCTTTGTGCCAAACATATAAATTGTTGCTAAAATTCAATTCAGTTCAATTCAAACATACTTTATTTATCCCAAAGAGATATGAAATGATGTGATAGCTCATACGTCTTGAGATATTCTTACTCGGGTGGGTCAACAGGAGTCTTTCTAGGACATTCATTCTTTGCTGCTAATCACAACAAGAGAAGAAAAAAAACAAGTGCAGGGAAAATAAAAGTAAAAACTTTTCAACCCTTTTTAGGTAACTTTACTATCAACTTCAATTTGCGCACATGTGGCACAGGTGGGCAACGTAGAAATTGCAGTGTCCATAGCAACCACCTTAACAATGGTAGAAAACGTTATATTCTTACATTTTTTCAGGAGACACTACAATCTTCGGCGAAACTAAGAAACTATAGATCGTCTATATCACGAAGATTGTGAAACACTTCTTGCTAGAAATGTTATCAAAGTGTATATAAATGCAGATACTTCCTTAATGTTTTTTCCACATAAAGTACGGGAAATGTCGACCATTTTCTTATTATTTCCATGAGAGAAACTTCATAGTCACGTAACATATTGCAAGCCAATGTAAATGAATAGGCCAAATAAAAATGTACGGTTGAAACGTAGTACTGTGGAGCCCAAATTGTGGCAGTACTATGTTTTTCCTTGTGAACCAAAATAGGTACTGGGTTGTCCTGCTCTGCATCCACAGCAACTCCTTTTTAATGCATCTGAGATTTAGGGTTGTAGTTGAGGTATTATTTGAACTATAAAAAAAAAAAAAAAAACAGGTGAAAAAAGGGTGAATGAAAATACATGCAGGAGTTTGGATTTCCATTATTTAAGTCTTCACTGATAATGCACTCTGCATCACACATACATCTACTGTAAAAGTAATAAATAGGTGGTGATCGATGCATACATTTTCTCTGCATTTCAGATGCTTTATTAAATTATATGAGCTATATTTAAATGATGTTTTGGAGTTGTTTGCTCAAAAACGTAGACAATATGGATATGTTGGCCTGGCATTTGCATCTAGACCTTCATAGCTACTGACTCTCAAGCTAATAAATACAGCTTTACACTCTACTAGTGTTATAGCTGACACCTAATTAAATCTATTTCACTTTGTTTCTTAAAGCATGTGTGTTTTTTACTCATCTTAAAACAGTTTAATTCTGTAGCTCGTGTAAATATGAAACGTTTTGTGCAGATTTTATGTTTGTTTGTTTCTGGCTTCCATTCTTCCCTTTAACTCCAGTATATGTACCTTTTCACTCTCACCCCCTCCATGTGTCACTCTTCTTCACCTTCCTCGCCTCATATTCTTTTTTTGCGTCAGCCTCTAGATAAACCCTGGAGAAACAGGAGCTGGATTCCCCCAGGTCCCCATCAGCAGCACATCACAAAGACTTGCCAATGACACCACATATTAACAACTCAGCAGGGACCACCAACAAATGTACCACAAAGCAATACAGCCTAAACATACTTAGACTGTACACACAGGATAGATGTGCTCACTGTGAAGGGACTAAGGCAACAGTTACAAAGAAAGCTACTTTAAATAAGGCGCCACAGGTGGTATTATAAACCCACTCTGCATACGGCCACACAAAGTGGCAGACAACGGCAAGCACATACCTTTAGAGTGCACAAACACTTAGAAAACAAACAAAGACCACACTGACTTTGCACAGCATGCTGAGAGGAAGCTGTCACGGTCAGCTGCTGATCCCACTGTGCTCCACTCACTAAAATCAATCAACAACAGTCAATATTTACAGCCAGTCGGCGGAGATGCTCCCTGCCGTGAAAACCAACCATTTTACTGCACCTGCTGCCTGCCTGGCTAATTAGACACATTTATCTTTCATTTAGGCATGTTTGAAGAGTGGGAAAGCCATCAAGGGCAAGCAAGAAGAATTCCTCGTACTCAGATTCAGTCATGACTGCTGCCAAGAAATAAGAAAATTATTGAAACTATACTTTTCTTTTACTCATTATGTGAAAATAAATATGTACAATTGTCATTTGTAAATTTTTAACGCACTCATTTTGATTTTACAATAGTAGAGTTTTCAATTTTACATTTTCCTTTAAATAGTTATATAAAAACAATGTATATGACATAACCATACAGTATCTTGGAACAGCATTAATAAAAAATGTTTGAGTCTTGCTGCTGTGAATAGCCAGTGATTATTTATATTTGAAGCAGAAATTACATCATGGTGCTGTGTGACAAGGCACACACTGGAAAACAGGGCAATACTAATTTTTAAAACTGCTAAGAAGATTAAGGAGTTCATATTTTAAACTGGTATTACTTTCTTATATTATCAATTAGTGTGGTTACCGCTTGCATTGAATAAAACTGCACTTTCAACATATATTCCCTACAGAGTATTTACCTTGGCTCCCAACTATTCAGTTGGAAGTTTACAAGTATAAAACAGAGCATATTTGCTACTCTCCATTCAACCTTCCTGCTGTTTATTTTCAGTCTAACTTTCTTTCTCAGATTTTTACAGCATGAACATTTTATGACATGTAGAAAATAGATTTGTTTCTTAAATCTTCTTACATCTTTGTACTTCCTCTGAATTCAATTTAATTATCTTCCTGATCCTGGAAATGGCTAACTTTGAGACTTCTTTACTCAGTAACATTGTTCACACTGAAGTATGTTGACTTGACCATGACCTGTCCATGGTACACTCACTGACTGGGAAAAATAATGGATTTAGGGGTTTCCAACTGGCCAATCGCCGGTCAGTACTAACCAAGTGGCCAACAGCAGATTTTTCTGTGCATCTCTAATTTCTGGCTTTTGATCACCTGTCATGTCAATAACTCTGGTGGCCACTATATGTTTTAGTTTTGGCTGGGGCCATAAATCCAGTGCATTGTGTCTCTTTACATAAGAAAGTTTCTGCCTCGCTCAAATTTCTCAAACCCACTGTTTGTTTGAGTCCCAAACATTTGCTCTGATTTGATTATTATTATTTTTATTATCATTATTTTAAACAACAAAGAGCACATCAGGTACAAGGTCTCGACTGATGCAGTGTTAGGTAAATGCCTCACACTTAGCATGAGGTTCCTGAATAAATGTGTCTATTTTTATCGCCAATAACATATCTATCAAAATGGACACAAATGTGACCCAAGCCTGGGCATGACCTCATCTTTTGCAAACTCAAACAATATTTCATATTGTTTATATTAGTCACATTTCCTTTTGTTCCCAGTGCCTGGCAACATCCCAGCAGTCAATTCATGTGATTTTTCTGAAGCAACACATACAAGCTTACTCACAAAACAGCAAAACCAAAGTAAAAAAGTTTTTTTTACACTTACAGCATTATTTCTCAGAATGTTTTGCTCTGAATTGGATTGTTTTTGACACAGTTCTGGTTTTATTTGCAACTGAATAAAGTACTATGTGGGCTATTAGAACTGCTTCATCATTTCAGCATGCTTTCCAATACATTTGTAAGTTACTGTGTGCAGAACAAATACAGTGCGAAATCCTAGTGCTGTTAGTTGTCTGCTCCAATGATTCCTGTTGTTGTTAGTCAGTCATTTTCTACCGCTTATTCCATAGTGGGTCGCGGGGGAGCTGGTGCCCATCTCCAGCAGTCTATGGGCGAGAGGCGGGGTACACCCTGGACAGGTCACCAGTCCATCGCAGGGCAACACACAAACAACCATGCACACACTCATTCATACACCTAAGGGCAATTTAGAGTGACCAATTAACCTAACAGGCATGTCTTTGGACTGTGGGAGGAAGCCGGAGTACCCGGTGAGAACCCACGCATGCACGGGGAGAACATGCACACTCCATGCAGAAAGACCCCCGGCCGGGAATCGAACCCAGGACCTTCTTGCTGCAAGACAACAGTGCTACCAACTGAAAAGCCTGCAACTTTTATAAAAAAAACAGCCTTTAACTGGAGTACATTTTTTTCAGTTGTGACAAAATCTTATGTAAAATTAAAGTTATTAAAATAATAACTAGCGCCATAATCATTTGGGAACCCTCCTGTCAACCCTCTGTTGCCCACAGGTCAGCACTTGGTCTAATCCCATAACATTTCACAAGACCTGGTACTATGTCTTCTTTATATTCTCTTCTCACCAGCTCACCCCACAGGCTTCTATCCACCTTATTCCTAGCCCCATAAGGCCTTGCCTGAATTATGGGCACGACTTCCGGCGCGAACAGGAAACCGGCATTTGTTTGCATGCTTACACAATGTGCAAATCCTCTTACTTCAAGCGTTTCAGACATAAATATGTGGGAACACCTGTTGTCACAGCTTAAATGTGGCAATATTGTCATACTGCTACTTGCTGCTATTTAGGGGTGGGAGGATGACCTAAAGAAGTGGCCACAGATAACCTACACTAGAATATTTAGCTACTTCATTGACTCGGTTGATCCAGATGATGAAGCGAAGAACAGCTGGGTGTTCTTCTACAGAAAATCAAAATACTAAATGAAATACCTGATGTTCTCATGTCGCTGCTGTCAATCCTTCTGAGGATCTGGCGTCTCTCATTCTAATGTTATACTTATAACTTGATTTGTTGCTAACATCTGCGTTTTTGGAGGTCTTTTCAAGTTCAGATTTTTCAGCCACATTGTTATTTTGCTTGTCGCAACAACACTCTTTTTTATTTTGGATGCATGTTCAACACACTGTTGTTGATGCCACAAATTTATTTTGGTCTGATTGTTAGTACAACCACGAACAGCGCAGCAGGTACCAAGCTCCGCAATGACATTTTCGTGAATACAACCTATGTTTAATATGCGTCAGAAAACAGAACTGTAACTTATCTTAGTTGTAGAACAATGACAGATTAGCAAATGGACTACGAATAGTAGCTTACGCCTACTTCCAGTGTCCCACCGGAAGTTATATCCATAATCGTTTCTACAGTAGCACTCTCAGGAATAAGGTGAATAGGATTTGGTTCTTGGGTCTGACATGGCAGTGGAAGAAGGCCGATCATTTCTGTGTTGATTTGGTCATATGTTTTTGAATTATTATCCTGCTGAAAGACGGTGACAATCCATTTCAGAGTTTTTGACAGGGGTAACCAGATTGTTATTTAAAAATCTCCTGGTATATCATATAGTCCTTCACGCCATATATTCTAATTCAGTTCAGTTAATTTATATTGCAGCAGTCACAACAAATATCACCTGAAAGTGCTTTACAGGACAAACAGATCCAATTTCTGTACATAAATATATAATCAAATCAATTCAACCATATACACAGATTCAAATTCAAGCAAATTTGATCCTAGTCATAACACAATTCCCTTAAATTCAGTTTATGAAAGTGGTTGCACATGTCCCTCTTTTGTTTTAAAAAGGTCAACCTTAATTTACGGTCACACTGTCTTCTGTCTTTTCATGTAAACTGGGGTACTGAAAAAGTAGAGTGCATTTTGTGGAAAATCGAGCCCCGTCACATCTTTAAAATATGTCACTTTTGATGTGGCCCTATTCTACAGAGTGTATGTGTATTGGAATCAAACCTGTTGAATTCAAAGCCTTCAGGTGCTTCAGGCCAGAGGCCATTACTTTTGCAGTGATGTCACAGTCTTTTTAAAAAAAGCATATTATTTGTTGAACAACTGACAATCTGTGAATGCAACTTCAATGCTCTGTGAGTAACCCCAGATAATTATCTCAATTAATCATAAAGTAGGGCATTCATGTTTCCCTTTTAGGCATCCTGCATGCTAAATGGTTAATCTTCATCGGTGCAGACCGAGCATATTCACTGTATTGCATGGATGAAATAATGCAATTATTGAGTAGTATTCCTGCAGCTGTTTTGTTTGACATGTCCAAGAAACCTATAGCGGCCTGGCTTAGTTCGAGATCAAATTAAGTATGCTACACTGTAAAATGAATTGGAAAACAATGGAGCGTTATTCATCTAAGCTTTTCACGTCATCAAAACACAAAGCGGATACACAACAGTGTGACAAGCGGATTAGCCTCATACGGCCAAGGTACACGGCTCCAGTTAAAGTCCCAGTACATTTTGTCATGAAGTTGTTTAGGCTGGACCGAAAAATGCAGACGAGCGAGGAGGCAGCAGGGTGAGTTGGAAACTCCTCCTTTAATTTATAAGAGCCCACTTACATGCAGGCGTGGCGCAGGGTGACAAGATAATCCTGATTACAAGGTATATCAAAGACAGAACCTAACATAACAGCCAAGAGTAGCTACAGTGAGAAGCTGAAAAACATCCTTTCTACTGGTGACACTTCGGCTGTATGGACTGGTCTGAGAAACCTGACTGCCTACAGAAGCCCCACCACCCTTCCTGAACACAGTCCTCGCCTGGCCAACCGTCTGAATGGCTTCTACTGCAGACATGACAAGAAGCCATTCACACCTCAAACCAACTCCTCCACATCCCATTCAGGAACAGGTTCGACCAGTAAAGCAACCAACCCCCTACCTTCAGATCCTCTGCCTGCACTAAAGATCTCTGAGGATGATGTAAACAGGCTCTTTCAGCGCATGAAAACAAAGAAAGCTGGAGGACCTGATAACGTCTCCCCATCATGCCTGAAAGCCTATGCAAATCAACTCGCTCCAATCTTCACCCGGATCATCAACAAGTCACTGGAGAAGTGTGAGGTCCCCGCCTGCTTCAAACAATCCACCATCATCCCAGTGCCCAAGAAACCCACCATCCTAGGATTAAATGACTACAGGCCTGTAGCCCTGACGTCTGTGGTCATGAAATCCTTTGAGCGGCTGGTGTTGAAGCACCTGAAAGACATCACAGGCCCTCTACTGGACGCCCTGCAGTTTGCTTATCGAGCAAACAGGTCGGCAGATGATGCTGTTAACTTGGGTCTACACTTCATCCTGCAACACCTCGACCGCCCAGGGACCTACGCCAGGATCCTGTTTGTAGACTTCAGCTCGGCCTTCAACAACATCATACCAGACATCCTCCACCAGAAGCTCACCCAGCTCAACGTCCCAGCCTCCACCTGTCAGTGGATCAACAGCTTCCTGACGGACCGACAGCAGCAGGTGAGACTGGGGAGCATCTTCTCCCGAACCAGATCAATAAGTACTGGTGCCCCCCCAGGGGTGTGTTCTATCCCCACTCCTCTTCTCCCTGTACACAAATGACTGCACCTCAGCGGACTCGTCCGTTGAAACTCCTTAAGTTGCAGATGACACCACTGTCATTGGACTGATCCAGGACGGTGATGAGTCTGCATACAGACAGGAGGTGGATCGCCTGATACACTGGTGCAGTCAGAACTGCCTGGAACTAAACCCACTCAAGACTGTGGAGATGTTAGTGGACTTTCGGAAAACACCACCTCCATACACCCCCCTCACCATCCTCAACAACACCGTGTCGGCTGTGGATCACTTCAGGTTCTTAGGAACCACCATCTCTGAGGACCTGAGATGGTCTTCACACATAGACACTGTTCGAAAGAAGGCCCAGCAGAGACTGTACTTCCTGAGGCAACTCAAGAAGTACAACCTTCCACAGGAGCTGCTGGTCATCTTCTACACTGCCATCATTCAGTCTGTCCTGTCTTCATCCATCTCAGTGTGGTTTGGTTCATCCACAAAACAGGACAGGTCCAGACTGCAACGAAGAATCAGGACTGCAGAGAGAATGATCAGGGCTGACCTTCCCTCCATCCAGGACTTATACAGGTCTAGGGTCAGGAAAAGAGCTGCTAAAATCTCTGCAGACCCCACACACCCTGCACATAAACTCTTTAGAGTTCTGCCTTCAGGCCGACGCTACAGAGCGCTGTTCACTAAAACCAGCCGCCACAGAGACAGTTTCTTCCCCCAGGCTGTTTCTCTGTTGAACATTCAATAGAGTACAAAACAACAGCATACAGATGTTGCAAATGCACCTTTTTATTTATATATGTGTATATTGTACATTGTAAATATGTATATTCTGTAGTGCAAAAACAAAAACCAAAGAGCAAAGTGTACCGGAGTCAAATTCCTTGTTTGTATGTACAAACTTGGCAATAAAGCTGATTCTGATTCTGATATTCAGGCTCCGAAGCAAAGGACAAAACCCAAAAAGACATAACGACACCGCGGGGAACAATGAACATAAACAGGCTTAAATACAGGAGGCGAACTGAAACAATAGGGCAGATAATCAGGGAACAGGACACAGGTGTGGACAGACTAGGAGACTGAGAGGCAGGTGAACCAAATTAGGAGTAACAGGAACATGAGGAGCTAGACGAGGAACAAACTGTAAACAAACCCAGGGAACCAGAACACAGGGAAGAGAACAGAGACCCGAAGGACAGGGCAGGAAATAAACTTCATAACTAAAAACAGGAGGAACAGATCTAAGCAGACAATCATCAAACCCATAAACAAACCTATAAGAAATGGAAAACGGTCCTGAAGCATAGAACCTAAAGCTACCATAATCAGAAGTAAACAGAAAAACACCTGACTGAAAAAACATGATCCAATCCCAAACCAAAATTCCACATCGTGACACATTTAACAAGCTTCACATCTTTACTTTCCCATTTTGAAGACTGGCAAGGAAAGGTTAGCATGTTCTCTTTTAAATTTAAAATATATTTTTTCCCAATTTCCCAATAATTGCAGTATACACTACTTTATAGCCGCTTAAAGTAAAAGCAGGGATTTAAAATTCAATTTAGCAACAAGTCACTTCAATGAATCTATCACACAGACAAGGCAAACACAACCATAATTTTTGTTATATACCTAATTATTCATGTTCTTTGTGTCGATAATTGCAGCAATCAATTAAGAAATGGTGAAATTAAACATTCAGAGAGTGCTGGGCACCGGTATCAGATGGATAACATGATTTAATTTAGCTGCTCATTATTCAGGGAAATTATCTGCAGCGTCTCAGGGGTTACCAATCTGTAAAGTAACAATCTCTTTGCTCCTGCATATTTTTCGAAAAAAAATATTATCTTATTCTAATTGGTTGCCTGTCTGTTAAATCAGCTGAAATCCTCAGCTGGAGCCACGGAGGCAAACATACAGCAAACATTTTACAATCTGTTGTTACTGTAAAATGTGAAAAATTTCAGACATATAGAGGACTAAATAATAAGAGTAACCAATAAATATGAAAATATAAATATATTACAATACTGTGATAAAGCAGTTACACCCCTTAAACATATTCTTGAATTAGTACCACAAGTCATGCTCATTGATTTACATACCCTGGCAGAATTTCAGGTTTTTGCCCATTTTTTAGGTAATGTCTATGACAACAGCCTACAAAAACTTTTCTGTCAATCGTACTTGTTGAGTAAAGCTACTTACAGTAGATAAAACAAGTATTGACATGCAATTCGCACCAGATGTTGGCAACAAATCAAGTTATAAGTATAACATTAGAATGAGACAGGGACTAAGCATTGGACACACACACAAAATAATGTGCAAAAAGGCATAGAAAGCCAAAATAACCAACTGGAATTAGTCAGTATTTAGAAAGCATACCCACTGCTAAGTACAAATCAATCACCTGGTTAAATGTTGGTTGATGGTCCATAAAAAGGTTTGTCATTACTGACGTATTGCAGTCTGGTAGGATTGGTAAAAGTACCTTCACAAAAAGTCTTACAGTTGCAAAACATACTAATGACAATATTTACAGCATTTCTAAAATGAGGAAAGAACATTATGTCATCATAAACCAGCCACAGCCAGGAGCCCCTTGTAAAATTCCTGACTGAGGAGTCAAAGAGAATAATCAAAAGAGTTGCTCAAGAGGCAAGGATCTCTTGCAGAGCACCTCAGAAAGACCTGGAAAAAGCCGTTACAGCTATTTCCATTAAACCATTAAGTAATGCACTCAACTGCAATGGCCTCTTTGCACACCCACTCCAGTGCTGAAGGAAAAGCAAGATGAAGCTTGTTTAAAGTTTGCTGCAGAAGGCTTGGACAAGCCAATAAAATACTGGGAGAATATAGATAAGGCCAGATAAGGCCAAAGCTGAACTTTTTGGATTTCATTGCATATACCCTGTTTAAAGTAAGAATGGTTCTGCATGTCTCTCCAAAAACACTGTGCCAAAAGTGAGGTTTGCATGTGAGAACATCATGGTGTTGGTTGTGTTACAGCATGGTACTGGCAGATTTCATATAACTAAAGGAAGAATGAGTAGAAACGGTCTTTCTTGATAAGAATGTAAAGATTAAATTAGTGTTGATTTACAGCAAGGCAGTAGTCTCAAACGCATAACCAAGGAAACTCTTAATTGGGTTCAGATAAAGAAAGTAAAACTGCTACAGTGGCCCAGCCAATCATCAGACCTTTATCTAACTGAAAATCTATAGAAAAAACCAAAGGTCAAAGTGCATAAAAAGGACTCCTAGAAACCTTCGGATTTGAAGACAGGTTATGTAGAAGAATGGGTCAAATGCGCAGCTTCCAAGCTGATGAGTGCAATTTCTTTTCCAGTTTTTTCTGTTAACATGTTGGATTCATCTTGCTATCAATTTTGCAACAAACTCCCTCCGTCTTTGTAACTCAGCCATCCCAAAATATGGTTGTTGGTCTACATAACCGTGACAGTTAGAGTGCTGATTGATTTTCCAATTCCTGAGATATTATATTTTCATATTATTTATATCTTCATATCTTATCCTGTTTTATAAAGTTTAGCTACTTCTCCTGTAGATAATTTGATAATTATTTTTGCTTTTTTTCTAAATCCAACAACATTAGAGGAACACTGAATGAAACATGCAGGGGTCTGCCATTAGCCCAGAAACTCACTGACTTTTTCACACACACTAATTACAAGCTAAGAGATCACAGGTGAGGATGATTAACTTTAGGAGCCATTTAAACCTATGCATCTCAACTTGTAAGTACTGTGTAAGGCCAAACATTTCAGGTTATGTTAACCTTGCTAGTGCTTCTGTCATTATGTTTTAAAAAGAACAATCACATTTGTTTGGTAGTAAATTGCTTCATTCAACCACTAACCATCAGTGAAATTAATGTTATTTGAAAAACTACCAAAGAAATCTGGACTCTATCAGAGTATGTATGTTGTATTCATAAAAAACGTTGACAACCATGTATAATTTACTTCCATTTTACATTTTTGACTACTGTGCTGGTATCTCACATAACATCCCATAAAACAGATTGAAGTTTGTGACTTTAACTTGGCAAATAGTAAAAAGGTTCAAGGCATATAAATACTTTTGCAAGGGCTGTAAAGATGGTAAGCTAGGATGTAAATGGAGGCATGGCGTAACAAATGTGCAGCTTTCCTTCACACCAGCAAGAAGCTGATCTGTTTAAGATACAATCTGTGATGTTAAATAATCTGGCTGCAGATCATCCTTCAATCTCTTTCTTACTATGAACTTCACATTTGCCCCCAGAAATATTTATCAAAGGGGGAGGAGGTATTATTTTATTTATTTTTTCATTTACAATCTACACACTGGGAAAAAAGTGAGGGCAAAGAATGAAAGAAATTGGTCCTTTTGCAAACCTGGATAGAATCTGCACAGTTAATTAAGATAAAATGAATCAATTCTGTGGAGACTGAGGCAGAGATTCAGCTCTCGTGGCACGTGGAAAGCCATTCTGATTAGCAGCCAGCCAGCACTTTCCACGACATTTTTAAGCAAGACAATCTTTTGCATTTTCAATTACACACTCCAACAAGCCATTAACTACTAAAAGCAAACTCATTTGCATGATTGAAATATAATTATGGCATGCCAAAAAACACTGTTCTGTTTAGGTTTCTTGTTGCAATCCCTTTCACACCTCCTTCCACCCCCAGACCTGAGTCTCCTGCTTACTTGCAGAAATCAATCTCTAGTGGCAGGCCCATAAGTAAATACATCTAAATAAAAGTTTGACACTGAGCAAAATAATAAAGCTAATGCAATTCATTTTGCATTAGAATGAATGTAAAACACAGGAGGAAGAAGAGTACACTGATAAAACAAACTGTCAGAAGTTAACCAATAAAATTTGTATAGCAATTGGTATATATTTTATTTGGGTAATACAATTCTAAAAATAAATAATGTACATAAAAGTAAAACCAATATATAATTTAGCTAAAATTCAAGCCAAATATTTAAAATGTACTTTGGTACAAATTTAGTTAAATTCAAAATAATTATTATTTAACTGAAATTAAATTATTTAATTACTCTTGTATATTAGTACTAACTATTTGATTTATAGTCAATGATTGTTAATTTACATTTTTTAGGAATGCAATGGATCAGGGGCACAGTTGTTATTTCTTACTTTACAGCAAGAGGGTCCTGGGTTCAGATCCTGGCCGGGGACCTTTCTGAGTGGAATCTGTATGTTCTCCCTTTGCATGCATAGGTTCTCACTGGGTCCTCCAGCTTCTTCCCAGAGTATAAAAACATGTTGATTAGGTTATTTGGCAACTCTAAAGTGAGCGAGTGAGTGAGCGAGCGGGTGTGTGTGTGTGCGTGTGTGTGTGTGTGTGTGTGTGTGTGTGTGTGTGTGTGTGTGTGTGTGTGTGTGTGTGTGTGTGTGTGCATGCATGCATGGTTGTTTGTCCTCTGTGTCTCTGCATTGCAGTGTGATAGGCTGGCGACCTGTCCAGGCTGTACCCCAACATTTACAAAGTTGTAACGAAAACTACAATGGAAGAGAGAAAGAAGGATGAAGAGATTACAAGATCTTCTGAAGGTGTCTTCTACAGCTGCAGAAACATACAGCAACAAACATACAGTAACAACTTTTTTACTGAAAGGGCTTTTACATACTGGTACGCTTGATAAAAAAAAAAAAGGCTAATATTTAATACCCTCCAAAATGTCTTTTTAAAGTGTAAAACGAAAAGCTTCTCACATGTTGCTCCTCTATATGTTCCAACTGTCCACTCTGTCTAGTTAGTATATTTATTAATAGGACCAGAGGGCGACCAGATGACTGTTTGACACTGTCATTTCTTTCCATGGGTCACCAAGCAGCTCTTGGGCATTAGTCCACTATCTGTTCGCAACATGCTGATCATTTCCCTCTGCAAAGTTGAGCTTCTCTCACCTGCAAAATAATGTTTTACTTACTAATCTTTTCAGTTATTACCAGCCAGAGACCTCCTGCAACAATCACTCAGCAAAGGCATTTCTGAACCCTGTTTTTTTGTTTGTTTTTTTACCCATATATCTGAACATGCTGGGTCAGCTTTTGTTTTTGTTGTCTTACACAAAAAATTAGGATGTTAATATCTATACCTAATGAGCAAATGAGTAACCAAATGGTGTTTAGATTTTGCCCAGCTGGTGACATCTGGGACCCAGGATTAAAGTAATTAGCAGGCAGAAGCATTAACTGATAGCATATGCATGAATAACTGTGTGTGAAATAAATCCGGTCAGCATCATGATCTCTTTCCTCATACAGTGCAAAGTTTAAGGGCCTAATAAATTGCACTAAGAGCACAGATGGCATCTTCTCTCTTGTGGGTGATTGAAATATAACTTTCCCTTCTTGCAATTTGTTTTAAATTGAAAATGTCAGCACATACAGTATATTACATGGGTTGAATACCTGCTCTTGCTTAGTGGTGTTGTAGCCTCTGGGGCCTTTTAGAACTCACCAGAACTTTTCAGGGGCTTCATAGCAAAGAGGGTGGATACATATACACATGCCAATTTTCAGGTTTTTCTTTTATTAAATGTTTAGAGAGAGAGAGAGATTGGAATGTAACAAAATAGGTACTGCAAGGTACTGTATGCAAAAACATTCCTTTTTACTCATGAAGTAAAACCTTTAGGTAGCTCGTGTTGTAAATGACTGTAATGAATATATGTGAGTGTGTGTGCATAAATATGGGCAAAGTGCCTGAGTTCTTGAAAGACTATATAACACTGAGCACATTTGTATATATTTGTATGTGTATTTGTATGTATATATCCTGATACATGTGTATTTGCATGGCCAAGGAGCACATAGTGAATAAACAGCAGGCATGTGTGCAAAAACAAAATCACACAAACGCACATAAATCATTACTTGTTGTGAGCGAGCTTTCTCCATGATAGACTCATTTCCCATTCACTCGCAGGGAAAACCTGCCAGGGGCATTATAATGTTCCTCCTCTTTACATCCCTCAACATTCTTCTTCATTACAATGCCACAATACAACAAACATGACCTGCACCACTAAAATGTTTCATTAATTTTATCAGAGCCAAGAATAGATACCCTACAAATCTGCATGACGAGGTAGGGATCTGACACAATGCATCGAACTGGGGCTAGCCTAAATTATCATACAAAGGAAAAGAAGAAGTTGATTCCTTTATTTTATGTACACTCCCCCCCACACACACATAAACACACAAACACACACACACCCCCCGCCCCATCAAACACTTGTGCACAAAACGCAGCTGCATCAAAGCAGGAAATTAATTTATTTTATGCTCTGCTTTATTCAGTCACCATGTGAAGTCCCCAAGAAGACACACAAATTATAATTAGCCTACAAAGCCTCACTGAATATTCAGTGGTCCAAATCCACGCTCTTATTTTATCACAACGCACATGAAACCGTAAGAGCACCACGCAAGTTTGGGGCTGAGTTGTGATTAGCCAAGCCAAACCACAAATTGATTTGTGAATATAATGAAAATAGATGATAATACATTCAACTTAGTTTCATAGTCTCATTTGAAGGATGCCCTGTCCACATTGGTTCCATCGCTAATGATAAATAATGACCTTGTTTGATGATGATGCTTTTAGTCTGATATTGGTATAACTCAGTGAAGCCTACACAAATAAAATTAGTCTTTGAGAAATATTTGTGCAGTTAGTTACAGAGCTTTGCAAAAATACCCATACCTTTTGAACATTTTCAAATTTTGTCAAATTACAATCACAAGCTTAAATGTTTTTCTATTTGGATTTTATATGATAGATCAATATAAATGACAATCACAATATGGTTAAATCTTTATTTATTTTACTACTAAAAATCTGAAAGCCAGATTTTATTTCAATTTAGTCACTTTTACTTTAACACCCTGAAATAAAAGCTAGTGCAACAAGGGTTTTACATACTTAGTAAAGAAGAGTACGCCTGTATAAAAATGTAATATCAACAGCTGCTCTACAAAGACTGAGGACGTTTGTTAAAGAACATTAGTAAACTAACAGCATAATGAAGACCACAAGTTCAGGATAAAACTGAGTAGATATTTACAACAGGGTTAGGTTATAAATTAATTTCCTCATGGAGCACTGTTCAAAACTACTAAAACATGACTATCCCTCTATACTGACAGGCCATGCAAGGAGAGAATTAATCAAAAGCAGCAAAGAGGCTCATGGTAATTCTGGAGAAGCTGCAGAGATCCACAGCTCAGGTGGGAAAATCTGTTGACAAGACAATTAGCTGTGCAGTCCATAAATATGGTCTTTGAGAAACAGTGACAAGAAGAATGGAATAGAAATATCCTTTATTGTCCCACAGTGGGGAAATTCAGGTGTTTGAGTAAAAGTAAAAGGCAAATGGAAGTTTACAGGTACTCACAGTGATAAAAACAATAAAAAATTAATGCAAATAACAGCATGGATGTAAACACTTATTGAGTTTGTTGGGAGCAGTGATGGTTATAAAGTCTAACAGCTTCTGGTACGAAGGATCTGCGATAAAGTCTCTCTGTGCACCTAGGATGTGGCAGTCTGTCACTGAAAGAGCTCTCCAGTTCTGCAACCGGAGAGCTCTTTAAGTGACAGACTGCTGCATTGTCTAACATTGATGTAATTGTTTCTAGAGGTCTTCTGTCTTCCACCTCCTGCACTGTGTCGAGGTAGCATCCTAGGACAGAGCTGGCCTTCCTGATGAGCTTATCTAACCGCTTCCATTCTGCTATAGATAAGCTGCTGCTCCAACATACTACACTCATAGAAGATGGCTAATGCCACCATAGAGTTGAAAAAGGTCTTCAGGAGCGACCCCCCTGCACTCCAAGAGATCTTAGTCTGCTTGGCAGGTACAGTCTGCCCTCACCTTCTGTAAAGAGCATCAGTGTTGTGACTTCATTCCAGTTTATTGTTCAGGTGAACATCCAGGTAACAATAAGAGTCCACTATCTTAACGTCAGTTCCCTGGATGTTCACCGGTGTCAGTGTGGTGGGTCTAGAGGTGATCAAGAGGTGGTTTAGCTGGCACCAGTCCAAAAAGTCCTGTGTCCACTGTCTGTACTCTGAGTCGTCCTCACTTGTGATGAGGCCGACTAAGGCAGAGTTGTCAAAGAACTTCCGAAGATGGCATCCAGGGGAGTTAATGGATAAGTCTGCAGTGTAGAAGGTGAACAGGAACGGTGGCAACAAAGTTCCGGGTCTCGATACTGCAGACCAGCATGTCAGAGACATGGCCCCATGTCATTACATACAGTGGGCGGCTAGTGGATTCCTGACTACCAAGTCAGGTATCCACTGGGACAGATGGTGGTTCACTCTTGACAGCTCCAGTTTGTTGCTCAGAAGTTCAGGCTGGATGGTAATAAAAGCACAGGAGAAATCAAAGACCCTGATCCTCACAGTGCTTCCAGGCTTCTGGAGAGGTAAATGATGGCATCATCCACCCTGATGCCAGCCTGCTAAGCGAACTGCAGCGGACCTGACAAAGACCTCACCAGAAAAAAAAGTTGGTTGAGGACCAACCTCTTGAGGGTCTTATTCAGATGCAAGGTCAGTGCCACTGGCCTGTAGCTGCTAAGGACCTTCCGATGTGTTGTCTTGGGCACAGATACCACACAGGCGGTCTTCCGCAGCTGTGGTACTTTCCCCAGCTTCAGGCCCATGTTGAACATGTAGCCCATGATGCCACATAGTTAATATGTTCAGCACATCAAGAGACTGAGCTGTTAGCTGTTGGCATCAACTCCAAAGTCCTTACTGCAAAGCATCTCTTTGATAGTTAAATACCAAGAGTTGCACCATATCTTTAACAAAGACAGCCAGACCCCCTCCTCTCTTCTTACCACTCTCCTTGGTTCTGTCGGCCCGGATTAAATGATACACCATCCATGTTTATGTGCGTGTCCGGAGTTAGCGTGGTTAGCCACGTCTCAGTTAACATAAGAAGAAGAAAACTATTGTTGAAAGGAACCCATTAGAAGTCCTGTTAAAAGTTAAACAATGTGTGGAAGAAAACCACCACTGTACATCACTCTGACCACACCATTCCCATTGTGAAACATAGTGGTGGCAGCTTCATGATGTAGGCATTCTTTTTTAACCAGAAAAGGGAATCTGAATCAGAGTTCATGGTAAGATTAGTGCCGCTAAATACAGGGCAATGAAAACCTGTTAAAAAAACTTGATACTGGGGTATACAGCCAGACCTACAATGCAGTGGCTTACATCAAAAACATTGTGTTAGTATGGGTTGCTCAAAGTTCAGACATAAATACAATCTAAATCTGCTGCAAGATTTGAAAACTACTGTTTTGCAAGCTATTTTGAGGACTAGGAAAGCCTTTCAACCTCTAGATGTG
Source organism: Crenichthys baileyi (assembly GCA_036173005.1). Taxonomy (NCBI): domain Eukaryota; kingdom Metazoa; phylum Chordata; class Actinopteri; order Cyprinodontiformes; family Goodeidae; genus Crenichthys; species Crenichthys baileyi. Next base: position 102,002 of record JAHHUM010002742.1, on the reverse strand, counting down.
TTAAGATGGTAGAGACATACGTTAAAACATTAGCAACTGCAGTGATGGAGGGCAGAAAATATATTCACACTAAACTAGTATACGTTACGCTGTGTTCTTATATCACATATAATCCCAATAAAATAAAATTTTGTAGTGATAATGTTTAGGGATGTAAATCATTTTGCCCTATTTTTGTAATTTTTGAAAAATTACAGTAAAATTACAGTACTTATGGCAGTCTGGAGGAGATATTTGCCATGACAATGCCTCACACCAACAAATTGTATGACAGGCACTTATGCCTCCTGCTTAGTAGCTGCTTCTCAGTATAATGCTGCCAACAGACTGTGTGCCCTTCATTTTGTCCCAGCTCCCATCTATGAGAAAGAGCGAAGGGATTATATACAGAATGCTTTAATGCACAGCAGGGGCTTATACTTCACAACACAGGACCGATTCCCATTGAGAAGACTGTAATGCCATACCTGCAGAGCTAGATAAGCCCCTCAATCCTTCCTTTTATTTCTACCCCTATTATTTTCCAGGGTAATATCGCATTTCTAAAAAATGGGCAGAAGTCAATATGAGAAAACAACAGGATGCAAACAGAAAAATTCATGATGTCAATTTTCATGTGCATAACTGATCTATTTGGTTTTGCATTGTATATGCACTGCAGGATGCATCAGGTTTCCCACTGCTAATTGCTGAGCAGTAAAACTTATTATCATCTAGCAGATCAGTCCACTGACAGCTAAAAAGATAGTGATATTTCCCAAAAAGTGCTATTGGGGTTGATGTTAGCATGCAAAGGTAAATTGACAGAAAGAAAAACAAGGTTTATGATTGATCCTTTTTACCTTTATCACTAATATCTACTGCAAACCTAAAGCAGTTATGCTGCAGAATCGGGATAACTCTGGCCTAAACATTTCAAGAAAAAAATGCTAAAACTTAACTGTGATGCAATTCTGAGTCAAAAAGTAAAGATATTGCAATACATTTCTAATTTTAGAATGAAATTCCATTTAGATATTTATGTATAAGAAATATTCATTTAAATACACTTTTTTATAAAAAAATGTAAAGCCAAAGTCGGTTAACCCTAAAATCAAAGCATACTCAGCAGACTGGACAAGCGAAACATCCCACGCAAAAAACAAAAACAAAATGTTCTTTAGAAAGTATTCAGCTGATGTGGGCCAAAAATAGTCTTTGTCTACCAGAGGCCTTTGATCTTTTTCCGCCCACTTGATTAACCAACTAGACCCATTACAAAACCATAAGCGTGTTTAATACAGAAATTTAGGGCATAAATTTTTAAAAAGGAAGGGGAATTTCAAATTCCCCCAGCTTTTTCAGAGCAGAAACGAACTTTTGGGGAAGGGGGGGGGGGGGGGGGGGGGGGGGAAAAGAGAGGGGGTCCCGGCGGAGAAAAACTTTCCCAGGGGTGTTGGTCCCTCCAAAACTTTGGCCCAATTTTTGGACCTGCCCCTTTACAGAGTTTTAAAAGGGGAAAAGCAAAGGGAAAAATCCCCCATAAAAGCAAATTGAATATAATGGGTACACTGTGGCTTAATTTAATCATATCTGCTTATGAAAGCAGCTCTGCCTTGTAGAGCATCAGGAAGGAGCTGACAGTTAAATTTAAATTTTAAATTTAAGGGGATAAATCCCCGTTTTTGAAAAAAACCAATCCCAATTGGGAAAATAAAAAAGTGCGCACGCCCTGCATGCTGCACAAAACCCGGCCAAAAACAATTTGGGATAAAAATATTTTCATGCAGGGAAAAACCACAAATGTTTTTAGTATTTTATTACAACTTTTACACAACGTTTTAAACCCTTTTTCCAAAAGCCAATAAAAACAAAACAGTATGATGAGAGAGGATTGTTTTTGTGTGTGTTTTTTGTCAGACTCAGTGTACTTTGTATAACCACCTCACCACCTCACATGTTTGAAGTTACAATAAGCTTCAAGACATAGCATATACTTAAGTTTTCATTTATAAGGATTCCGCCTTTCAGTGTATTACTACTACATGTGCCCAAATCCAAAAGCAGTTTCATATATGGGAAAACGGTAGCATAATTTAAAAAAAAGGAAAAAAAACCCTTTTTTATTTTAAATTTCATTTATTTTAGCAGGTGATGAACCATGTAAAAATGTTTTCCTGTGGGCTCAGTATTTTTGGGGGAACCAAACTAAAAAAGTGGGAAGCCCCATTTTGTTTTTTATCTCCTCCCATCCAAAACAATCCCTTTAATGTGCAAAAAACTGACTGTTTAAAAACAGGGAAAAAAAAGGGGTTTTGGGGTTTTTTTTTGCGCTTACCCATTAAGGCCAACAACTACTTTATCTAGTAATTTTTATAAAGTCTTAGCTATTTGTTTTAAAATAAATCATAATGTTTCTTTCTTTTGCATGATTTTTCTATTTTTGTGTTTGAGTTTTTAATGTGTTTGTCTAAATCTGAGTTTTTTTATTTCATTGTAAAGTACTTTGAATTATCGTGTCTGTAGGTGTTGCACCACCTTAAGTTAAAGTTTCAAACCCCTTAAAAAACTTCGGCAAGGTTTTGGGTTTAAGGGAAAATTTACATTTTCCAAACAAAAATTTTTTTTCTGATTTAAAGTAAAAAAAACCCTTTTTGGAGGGAACTACCAGAAATTTGAACTTGATAAGGGTAGAGAATCTCTGGTATAAGCTAAAGATTAAGGTGATTGCAAAAAAAAAACCCTTTAAATCTAAAGACTTTTGGGGCTTTTTTTTAAATGGGTAAAATTTTCAAAAATATCAGAAACATCCAGAAGGCCCGTTCCCGCAATTTAAAAATAAAATTTTTTTATTTCCTAAAAACAATAAATGCTATTCCATTCACTATTGTGAAGGGTGTGAATAAATGTCGATAGGCCATTTTTTGTTAAATATAAAAAAATGGGTGGAAATGGTGGAATTATGAGAGAAAAATAGTCTTCAGATGCTAGAATGTCTATGTGGGTTTAATTTAGGTATTTCTCAAAAGATCTGCAGTAAAATAGTAGAAGTGTTCCTTTGATAGAAGGCAAAAAAACCCGTTGTGTCCCCCTTTCAAAAAAACTTGGGAAAAAGGAAAATCCTAAAATTAGACAAAAGCATTTTTTTACCCCTTCCCCTTAGTTTCAAGCAAAGTAAGGAAAAAAACACCTAAAATGGGGCCCAAAGTTAAAAAGAGCATTTTTGTTACTTAAATAACCATTTGTAAGCACAAAATCGGCATTTTATTTCATTATTGGGCTCTTGTGTTTTCCTTAAACCCTTTTCCATTTTGGGTTTTTTAATTTTGTTCTGCCGCTTGTTGCAGTAAATTTTGGGTTTTGCTGCTTGTGAATTTGGGTGTTTTTTTTATTCAACCCAAAAGCAGTATTTTTCAAAGGAATTTCTCTGATTTTGGGGTGAAAAAATTTTTCTGGTTTGGGGCTGGGGATTTGGGTGGGGGGTAAATTAATTTACATACACTTTACAACACAGTGAAGTTGCGAATTTTACAACGGGCCCGCTCGACCACAGAAACAGGTGGAAACAAAAAAAATTTTGTCAGAGGTTTTTAAACATGTGCCCCGAATACGTATTGAGCGACCATGAGATTTCCACACCACAAATTATTGTTTGTTTACATAGATATATGTGCACTAAGGTTGGTGGCACAAATACAACGCCATAGTAGGAGTGTATTTAGCTCTACACACACATGTCGCATGTGTCTGTGCATCAGGGGGGAAATCCCCGGGTTCGATTGATCAGAGAGCAAAAATTTTTAGACGGGAAGTCCATGTAAAAGGGAGAAATGAAAATGTTTTAAAAATAACATAAACAAATAGATTTGTTTTATAAAAAGGGCAATGGGACAGGGCCTGTTTTAATTTAGTAAAGGCAACAATTAAAAAGACTTTTTGTTTTTGAGCACCGTTAAAAAATAAATCTGATATAATTATCAACTTGACTGTCTGGGGCAGGATGGAGTGGGTCATTGAGGGAGCGTGACCCCCCTCCAATATAACGACAGGGGAACCACTGAAATGATGCTAGCGTCTGATAAGAAAACACTTTTTTCAGATGGCAATGCTGGTCTGCAAACTAATTAAGGTTGTAGATTTGCACAGAGATTTGATGTAATTCTACACTAATAATGATACTACTTTTACTAATGATACTACTTGATTTTATAGGAATAGAAGTGATATCCACAAAATAACCAAACCAAGAGTAGACTAAAGAAAATGTGTAACAGGAAATTAAACTATTTGCATGTACTGTTAAGAGTATTTCTAGCCTTAAAATGCTTTCAACTAGACCTCTTTCCTTAAATAGAATTGCCATATGTCCCATTTCTTTGCAAAGTGAATATTGTACCCTCTCTGTATTCATGGAGATTACACTCACACTCACACACTGGCTGTGAGAGTCCCAATTACCTGGTAGAAAATGCTGGCACCAAAGATGCCCCAGACCGTTACCAAGAGCCCACACAAGCCTCACACTCTGAGCTTGATGCCCACAGCAAAACAAAGGAGATTTCCCATCTCAGTTTAAATCCTTTGGATTTGGATACATCTCTACTTCCCTCTATATGGACCTTTTAAAAACTGGTGTATCCTCTATTACTGTAGCACTATGTTCAGATCTGGCCATGGGCATGCTCAAAGCACCACAGTAGGACAGTTCCTTCAAAACGAAAACTAGGACAAGATGACAATTTAAGACAAATCATGATATTACCGCTACTGCCTTGGATGGGGTGCAAACATGTGTAAAGCATAGATTAAAGCATTTAAAACATAGATTAGGGACTATGATTAGATAAAAAGGATAATCTGATTAAGCAGTATGCCAAAACCTTTAAATATGTTAGTTGATAAATGTTGGCACAATGTCATTCAGATGAGTCCAAGCCTCTTAAAAGAGACAGTGTTGCACACCTTCACTGGAGACATAATGGGGAGGATGTTACAAAACCAGAGTAACATGCTGTTTCTTTACTTCATCTTTCAGCTGCCCCGTTGCAACAAGACTGAGCAGGCAGTCGATTGGCCATCCCTCGCTATATTTGGATTGATTTCGGCAAAAGTGCACATTGGTGGATTTGGTTACCCAAGGTAATTGAATTCTAAAGAGAAGGAAAGGCCACAGATGGTGGCAGGGTAAAAGTAATAAGATCATGAAAACAGACTTGTGGATGCAATAAACAGAGTGGAAATGTGGATCTCAGTGCAGATAACAGATATAAAGCATGACTGGCAGAAGAGGCCTCTGCATAACTATCAGAGTTGGAGACCTGAATTTACAAATCACAACATACCTCCTTTCAATTAATTTATAACATGTATGTTACTTTAATCTTTACATAAATTTAAATACTGGAAAAAAAACAGATATTTAAAACCTTCAACAGACTTTCCCTGATGTTTTTTATATCTAGCATATATTCATTTGATTTTATTTGAACAGTTAGCAAGTTTTCCAGTGTTTCCATGCATTTCCAAGTGAGATGGTACAGTAGGTTAGTCTGTTGCTGGTACATGTTTGCTAGACTTCAAATTTAAATGTCACACTTAAAGGTGACTAAAAAGTGGCCAAGTTCAAATGATATATCCTATAATGATGAACTTTCCTTTAGCCATGTTAGCCTAATCTTTTACGCCACTGTTACTTAGACACTGTTGTATACTACCTTTTCTTCTGGAGGTTCTTAAAAAAAGATTGATTATATGAGATAAATTAAAATATAATCTGGATGTTCCCATCACCTTTATACAATTACTTTAGCTTTGTTGTCATTGAGATGGAGGAAAATTTAATTATCCATGTCTTGATGACAGTTCAGTAAAAACCTAAAAAAAATGCAAATCCTTGTATATAAAAATATAAAATGGGATGTCTTCAGCAAAGAAGTGCAATGAGATATTTTATAAAAATAGACAACCAGGCAACGTGCAAAATTAAAACAAGACAGGACAAAGGATAGAACCTTAAGGTACTCCATATGTAAATAGCATTGCCACAGAAAATAATAATTTATGTGCACTAAAATGGTCCGCTTGGTTAATTAACACTCAGACAACTGTAGCCCAGTTCCCTTAAAACTTACACAATGTTCCAACCATGATAACAGGATAGTATGATGTACAGCAGGGGTGTCAAATTGCAGTCTTCGAGGGCCGGTGCTCTGCAATTATAAGATATGTTCCTGTTTCAACACACCTAAATCAAATAGTTGAAGTAGCTCCTCAGCGTGCATCCAAGTTCGATAGAGTGCTGCCAAAGACTCAATTATTTGATTCAGCTGGTTCAGGAATGGTTGTAGAGTTGTTGACTTGGCCTCAAAAATCCCCAGATCTCAATTTAATCCAACATCTGGACTCAGAACTGTGATCAATAGAAACCACACCAAATCAACGTACAGGATTTAAAGAACCTGCTGTTAACATACTGGTGCTGGATACCACAGCAAACCTTCAGGGGTCTAGTAGAGACCATGTATTAATGGGTCATTCCTGTTTTGGCAGCAAAAGTGGGGCCAATACTATTAAGACAGGTGTTCATATTGTTATGGCACTGTTTAATTGCCTGCCTAATTAACCTCAAAAACTGTGCTTCAGACATCTAATCAGCATGTTTTCCTCACTTTACAAAGGTACTTTTAGTTCAGTTGGTAAAGCTTTGCAGCCTTAGCTTAGCTATGTTGTTGTGATGTCCAGTCTTAGTGAAACAGGTATAGAAACAATGAGTTAAGTAATTAATAATTTTTTTCATAGATATCCTCAATATTCTAACATACCTCTGACATACCATAAACTTAAGGGGAAACCAGCACAGCCTGCTAACTAATCTTAAGCTTAAATTTGCTCTAATTTTCTCATCAGTTTTGCTGTCTTCGATATAAAATGAATCCTGGGGGGTAAAGAACTACTGAAGTGTGTAAAGGAAAATGACCATTGAAGATAAGAAAAGGAGAAGAAAGATCAAAAAAAATGTGCAAATTCAAATTTTTGATTACTGAAACTAAAACAAAATAAATAGGCAGTTATACATGTTCAGTGTCGCTGTACCATACATCTCTTCATAAGCACGCATACACACCCTCACATACCTACATTTAGCAGAGCAACATATTTTTCTCATTCTATGATGACATCTGGTCCACCGCAGCACAGATTGCAATTTTCAGTCCTGACGGGGCCTACCAACTAGCCATCAGCACATTTAACGCTAACAAAAAATTGACCAATAACAGTTTTTTTAGGCTGCAATTTTGAGCTCAGGTCTGGACTGAAGCCCAAGATCGATATCTGTGTCTTGTTCTCGTGGGCCAGTGTATGACAGATCAAGGCAAAACATGTACAGCCACCAAAATCATATAAGACTAGTGTCTGACCCTCAAGCCTATTTCAACACAAAGTCAGATCCCAGTGAAATGTCATGAAGTTGCACTAAACTGCAGAAAGTTGCCACATTAACGTATAGAAAAACTGTTGGTGCTTGAGTTTATGCTGACTCTTATTTCAATGCATAAGTGCACATTTTTCATAACCTAAGTGAAATACAGCTAAATTATTAGGTTTACATACACTCGTCACTGTCATGAATGTAATATCAATTTGGGGCTTTAATTTTGAACCGTTCTTTTTTCAGTATGACATAATTATAATATTAACGAGTTCCATGAATTTAAAAATCTAGAACAAGGTACGCAAGTTTGAATCCATTTTGAAATGCTGTTAATCCAAACCTTTTCAGAATTAAACATACAGACTCAAATATATACAAACAGTCCTGTTTTTGGTTAAATGCGTCTTAGCAGAAAAGGTTTGAGCCTGGGTACTTCCTCAATTGTTCCTGTACACCCTAACAAATTAGTTTCATCCGAGGATGACAGTTTCGGTCAGATGGACTCAACTAGTCTAAACATATATTATAAATCAGTTTTATATTGGGTTAAGCAGTCTAATGTAAAGCTACATGAATTTAGACCTGTGCAATCAATTTTGGTATTTTAAATGATTTTGAAGTTTAATGTTATATAATCGACCAGCCTGAAAAAAGAGCAGTTGAAATGCATCATTAAAACCCATTATTGATATTGGCTATTAATGCAGGTAAGTCTGACTGACACTTTAAGTCTGTAAAGTGCAGAAACTATTCCAATCTATTTATGACAACCGACTGAGCTAGTCTGACCCTTACCTAGCTTGTTGCGTAAAGGTATTAATATCCATAGTAAAAAGATAGAGGTTTTGGAAGATGAAAAGTCTTGCTGCTAATACATGTTATTGCTTGAGCTCTCACTTATGTTTACCTCTCTTGAGGCAGTGTTGCTGAAAATTGGTAAGGGAATTGAGTCCTGGTTTGGAAACACACTCCTAACGGTCTTGAATAGTTCCCCCTCAGGCTTCAATTCCATGGTATCTATAAAGTTCTATTAAAATTCACCTCTCGGCCTGTGGAGGTTTTCCTTCCTTCCCCTTTTTTGGTGTCGTCATGTAAGGTTGATTTTTTAACAGTGATTTTTTTTTACCTGTCTTTGCACATTTGATGAAATAGAAGCCAAATCAGATAATGAGCAGAAGTTCCTTGTCAAAGTTAGACCCTATCGGAAAAAGTGGTAAAATAATGAGACAAGAAAACTAAAAGACTTAAAGTGAGAAGGTGTAATACTCTTGACTGTGGAGGCCCAAAGAGACAAAAATGAAAAACTTTTCTGACAGAGCTGAACATCTAGATGGTTGACACAGTTATATATTATGTTTTTCAGCCAGACCAAAAAATTGAAAACACCAGAGTAATAGCTTCCCTTTTCTGACCTGGTCAGATAACACCAGTACCAGACTCCCATCACCCCTGTCATCATCTCCACCTAGGCACTTGGAGCATCCACACACAGAAACTGGCACAGAATGACAGAGTTATCTTCAGAGGGAAAGAAAAAGAGGTTATTGGCTTTTTCCTGGAACTTATTGCAGAACTTATTGCACAACTTGTCTGTAAGGTGATGCAGAGGGGGAACAACTCAGCATGGGGTGGCAACAGCCAAAACGACAGGCTCATGCGCCAACGGAGCACATATTGTACTGTCACAATCTCTAGGGACCGAAGCTGATGGAGCAAGATAAATATGTGATCTCTCGCTGTCAATCTTTCACGCAGAAAGAGCCAACAGTGTTGTTAACATTCTCTCTCTGCTCTGATTGCATAGGTTCATTCTCATTTCCTTCTGATTTTTCTGTGTGTGTGTCGAGTCTTCTGTTAGTTATGGTAATTGCCTCTAGACCCCCCACAGATTGCGATCCTTTCTCAGTTGGATGGCTGTGAAGTTGTTTGCCCAAGGAGATGAGTCTGTATGTGTATGTGCATCCCTGTGTGTGTTTACAGTGTGTTGATACAATGTGTTGAAAATCTTTAATGACGCTGCTCACATGCATTTGAGTGTGATTATGTGTGTCTGCAGACTGAATTCCCAATTCTCCAAACTCTCAAAGTGAAGAAAGGAGATATTTCATCTCAGTGCTGTCATATATCGATTATTCTCCCTTTTATTCCTTCTGTTTTTGAACCTATTAGCAAAGCAAAACCTGTGGGGACAAAAGGAGACTTTCTTCACAATCAGGTTCTCCGTGAGTTACATCTTATGAATTCAGAAAGGCAGTTGATAAGAGCCTAAAAAGATTCTAACGTAGAAAATTCCCTTCATGCCGATGTTGCCTGAAGACCCCTAGCTTTTAAAATTATGAGGTTTAATACTGATATATGATTCAATATTCAATTCATTTACCACTATGTGACTACACCCTTATGAATAAAATTACAGATACAGTCCCTCAATGCTACTTTAAACACAAAACTTCCATTTTTAAAGTTGAGCTGATCTATTATTAATATTTACACAAGTGCTGCTTATAAGTAGGTGCCAATGTGACATATTGGAAAGCTAAGATAGATGCAGTTCTATTGACATGAAGCCTTTTAGGAAATAGAAACCACAGCGTGTTTAATCAAGGCAAACCATAAAATGCAAAATGAAAATCTGAAAACAAAGGGAATTTTCCTGTATCAACTCCAGGTGAAAATGTGAATCTTTCTTTCACAGAAAAATTATGTAAAAAAATTATTTCTATTTAATATTTTTGGCCCAATGTTTGTAAAACTCCATTTTTGTCCTTGATGGACAACTCACTTGAGCTTATAGGAGCTTCAATTTCTTGAGATTGGGTTAGAAAGTCCCCTGACCTCATTATATTCTTACCCCCCTATCATTGTATTGCGGATCTTCCCTGCAGTTCAATGGTAGGGTAAAAAGTATATAACATTCAGTAAATAATGCACCAGCACCACCTTTCTTAGCTTAGGACACAGTAGCATGCACAATTTCACCACCATGGAAAAAAAATAATAATAATTGACCGGTGAGGTCAAAGAAAAAGTGACTGAATTTTTACATTCTACTTTCCATAGCACATTCACATGAAGTGACCGATTTTGTTTCACAACTTTGTTCTTTTGAGTTTTAAAACTCCAGCATGTATGGCAAGATACAATTGGAAAGAAGTGCAACTCCCTTTAGATAAACAGATTTTGTAAACATTTGTAAACATTATTTATTTTGTGCTGTCGCGATAAGATTGTAAAAGGACTAAGAAATATACCAGGCATTAGTCAGACCGGCTAAAAGCAAGAAAAGCCAATTTGACAATAACGTATTTCAAACTAAGATTACACCACCGTGCATAAGACCATCCATATTCAGTCAATAATTTGATGGTCTTATTCAGTGTCATGAAGAGGTCTTATGGAGTACATCAAGAATGCAATGTGCTCCCCATTACAAATAGTAGAGCTTGAGAGTTCCCTGACTATTTTAGGCAAAACCTTTGTGATGAGTTTTTGGATGTTTATTTTTGTGGTTACAGCATTTCAGGGTCATGGCTGCTGCGTGGTTAAGCCTGGTAGCAGTGGTAGCTCATCCAGGATGTATGACACCTACCTGTTTCAGTCATAAGAGACTTTGAAGGACTGGTCCCAGTGGGCTCATATTAAATCTAAAACTTAATCACGGCCACACCAGGTTGGCAGCGCTCCAGTTAAGTTATTATCCAAAGCTTTTGACATCTTGGCTGCTGTGCACATTTATTCCTGCCACTGCTCTAGCTACAACAAAATTTAAAAAAATCTCACTAAGTATCTGAGACAAACAATCCAAAATAAACCACAGACACCAGTGCAATGCCAATGCTCCTTTCACATAGAGTTTATAACGTGGTCTACTTCCTGTTTTTTAAGAGCTCACAGAAGGATTACACACACCCAAATTGCAAATAAAAGCTTGTTGCTGAAACAGAGGCACATTGTGAGATTTTCAGACCCCAGTCTATTTTTAGAAGGTCTTTGTCACATTGCCAAAAGGATTTCATTTAGGAGAGAAATCATATCATATATTTACTTAATATTGTTTTAAAGGAAGAATACCTAAATTTATTTTTGCCTGGTTAGGAAGAATGATTTTTACACAATGTATTATGAACTAAAAGATGTACTTTGATAATAACAATTGACTAATTGATTTGCGCAAGCGAGCGAGTCCAGACTTTTTTTAGTAGTAATAAGCAGTGAACCGGGAACAACACAGGACAACTGTTCTCTGCCAATGGCACAACGAGGGGCGGAGCCTTTGCTAAGCAGCAGCTCTTCTGGCGAGTGCTCGACAGGGTATGTAAACAGAACAGCATGGCTGCCAAAGCACGAGGGAAGGTAGCGATACCTCCACTGCCTAAAATATCTTTTACCCGAGATGTAACCGTTTTTATGTCAAAGAAAACGAAGTCCCTCAATGAAGCCTTTTTTCCTCCGGAGGACCGAGCACCAGCATGAGGCGCATGTTTAGCCTTGTGCATGTCGAATGGGAGGAGACCAGGAAGAAGAGAAGGAGGTTTTTTGTGGGGAAAAACGGTTGGGGGGTAGGGCTTACACCTCAAACTAAACTGTTCTTCTCACTCATGGTTCAAATTTGTGCAGGATTAGGGATAGTTCCCTTAAGGCAGTTTGAAAGTAAAAGGCTATGGATAGGCATTTTAGATACATTTTCCCAAAAATGGAAGAAATCCCACCCTTCTACCCATTTTTTTTGTAATAGTGATCTGTTGTTTTCATCCACCCATTTTCCGGACTAGCTTAATCATTGCAGGATTGCATGGGGTACAGAGATGCTGGTGCCTATCTCCAACGGCCAACAGATTGGTTCAGGTTTATAGGTTCACACTGGACAGACCACAAGTCCATCAACTGGCAGCAAACAACATACAAGGACAAACAACCAAGCACACACACAGACACACAGCTAAGGGCATTTTGGGATTGCTAGTTAACCTAACATGCAGGGTTTTGCTGCATGTAAGGAAACCAAAAACACACACATTCTACACAGAACGGCCCCAGCTTGGTTTCAAAGCTTTTTGCTGGAATACAAACAGTGATAAAAACTGCCCCTCTGTGCAGCCCTTTGAGCAAGTTATTGTTTCTAAAATGCAGATGCATGAGCAATCATGCTGTATACACCATGTTTGAGAAACAATGTTTATTACAATCTAAGCAGTTTCATTATAAGAAATCCATCCATCCATTTTCTGTGCCCGCTTTTTCCATACAGGGTCATGGGGGAGCTGGTGCATATCTCCAGCGGTCTACCGGCGAGAGGCGGTACACCCTGGACAGGTCGCCAATCCATTGCAAGGCAACACAGGACAAAGAAAGTAATCACCTTAAGCAGTGCAGCCAATTTTAATATTTTTAAATTCTATGGTTTTCATTTTTGAGATGTTTTTCTGTGAAGCATTTAGAATTTTTTTCACCTATCATTTTATGGAATGGGCATTATCAGAAATGTGAATATTAGACCTATATAAAGTAGTGTCCTTGCTTAATACACTGTACCTAACATTGTCCTTGATGTGCTTATCAGTGCACCATGGTGAATAAAAGAGGTACAAATACATCATAAAAAGTGGTGTGTGTGAATTGGTGATTGTGAGACATGTTGTAAAGCTGTAGATGAGGTTAAAAAGGAGGCATTTACCTTTAATTATGTTCAAAAATTCTTGGAATGTTTCCCCTTCTGCCAGAGCCCCTTTCACAAAGCATTTGCAGTATAGGTCAGCTAGTTATATAGCTGCTGTCATATTGTTTTCTATCCTGCCATGTATGTTGCTGTATTTAAAAGCATGGGTTACATGGGTCTAACTGGGATGAAACGAAGTGCATTATGTGTTAAATTAAGTCCTGTCAAGTCTCTGAAGTAATGCCCTCCGATTTGTTTAGTGCCTATGTACTGGGATGGAGATTACAGTGTTCTGCGTCATCTAGAAATTAACTTTGCTGAAATGTCACTGACTCTTTTTTAAATTTTAAGGATTGACCATGAACCTGGGGATTAAAATTTAAGGCTCAATGAATGCTTCCAAGTCGTAAAACCATTATTACCTGACATTAGATTACACTGGGTTGGGCTGTCAAGAGTGTCTTCATTTAGTCAGAGTGTCTGTGTAGCATAGCATGAACCTGAATACTGCTTATATTGGGTCTTAGTTGCAATATTTGTTTTGCACTGTACATTTTGAAGCAGTGGAACAACTGTGTAGTATTTATGGTACTTCAGAGTTTTAACAGGTTTAATAAGCCTTGGCAGCCTGGCTGTTGATTGAACTGTGTTTCCTGTAGTACCAAAGGCATAGGAAAGTGATGCTACTTAAGGTGGGCTCTCTTTCTATCCTATTGAAACTAAAGGCCGGTGCACTGTCGTGTGATAGAGGGAACAAAAGACTGCAGGGGCATGGGGCCACTTGATGCCTCCTTGATACTAGCTTTAGTCATCGTGCACTTGGTCAACAGAACTGTCCAGCTTTAATGGTAGAGTTGTGAAAGGACAAGGTGGTAAAAATGAAAGATTCATTTTGCAGCTGCATTGGTTAAGCATATTGTGAAAAGGCTTCATTTTTAAGTTGTTTATTCAAGGTTAAAGAGGGCAAAAACTAATTAAATGTACAGGTTGGTTCAATCATAACATCTTGTAAATAAAGTACATTTGTTACAGGACAAAATCAGGCCTGTAATGCTGAGACAAAAATAAAAGGTGAAGCAAAAAGAGCTGAGGCAGAACAGAGCAAGAGGGTACTTTAAAGTGACAATAATAGTCTTGCAATGACCAAAGTGAAGGACAAGTGAAGGGTAAAAAACAAGATAAAAAGCTATTGTAGTACCCACCAAGATAGGACCTAGGATGCAGGGAAAGCAGAAAGCAAGACAAGGAAAATACATACAAAAGATACACAACGGGAATACGCAGAACAAACAAGATCAATAAACATAACCCTCTGCATATTTTTTATGACTATTTCACATTGGTCAGTTATTTGCTATATTTAACCCATAAAGCTATGTTGACTGTGTAAAGCTTTTACGTTTTGTCCAAATTCAATCTAAAAAAAGATAAAAGGCAGTTAAAAGTCCAGCTTAGTCAGTCTATTTGATCAACCCTAACAAATTCTCCACATTTCGATATCAACAGATATATTTATTTGAACGGCTTTCACCTCTTACCTTTCAACCATGTTTCTGCACTATATTGCCTATCCCAATCATTGAATTCAGGTGTTCCAATCACTTCCATAGCCACAGGTGCATGAAATCAAGCACCTTGACATGCAGACTGTTTCTGAAATTTCATTGCTATTACTATTCCACAGTTAACTGCTACTGCTATCACAACAAAGTGGAATAAATTGGGAAAAAACAGGTCATGTAAAATCACAGAAGGGGGTCTGTGGATGTTAAGGCACATGCTCTGAAGAGGTCCCAAACTTTCTGCAGAGTCAATATCTATAGACCTCCAAACTTCATGTGGCCTTCAGATGAGCTCAAAAGGCCCCCCCATGCATCGGTTGTACAGCAGGCGTACCATATGCAGAGGCTACAGTCCCCGGTTCGATTCCAGGCCCCGTCCATTTGCTGCATGTCTCCCTCTTCTCTCTCTGCCCTTCTCGCTGTCCAACTACTGATGAATAGAGGCCACCAGTGCCACATAAAAAAACCTAAAAAAAAGATTAGCTCAAAAACAGTGTGTGAAAAGCATCATGTAATTCATGTCTGCCAGTCAATCCAATGGACATTTTGTCTGGGCTTAGCAGTTGCCAGAAGACCAGCACTAACCTTACTGCACAGTGTCAAGTTTGGTGAAGCAGGGATGTATGGTGGCTTTCCAGGAGTTGGGCTAGGCGTTTAGTTCAGGTGAAAGGAACATGCAATGTGGCAGCATACCAAGACATTTTGGACAAATAAATATTCCCAACTTTGAGGGAACAGTTTGGGCATGGCATCTTCCTGTTCAAATATTATTATGCTGTACAAAGCAAGGTCCATAAAGACATGGATTATCAAGTTTGGTGTGGAAGAACTTGACTGGCCTGTACAGAGTCCAGACAACACCCAATAGAACACTTTTGGGATGAATTAGAGCAGAGACTGCGAATCAGACTTTCTCATCCAACATCAGTGTCTGACCTTAGGAATGCATCATGTCAAAAGTTCCAAAAAACACATTCCTATAGATTATGAAATAAATAATCCCCTTACATAACAGCTTAAATGTACTGAAAAAAAAATAAGCCTAAAAACAAGCTTAATCAAATTCACTAACCTACATGTATTTAAGTCAGGGGGTCTGCAACCTAAAAGTGCCTCTTTGGACCTTCAACAATAAAAACTTTAAATCTTTGGCTAAAAATGATAAAGAACCAACAGATATATTTAAATATAAAAGTCATAACAAATGCAAGTTTTAGCAGTTTTTCCCTTTTTTCACGGAACAATTTAATTTAATTGCATTAAATTTCCACAACAGAATGACAGTTCGATACCAAAATATTTTTCTAATTAGGATGAAAACTATGTGCTTTTTTACATAACTTTCCACAAACATCAACATCTCATAGAAGAAAATCTATCCATCCTGTTTTTACAATTTTTATGTTTTTCTTTATTTTATAACTAAAAAATAGAAATGAAATGGTGGTTCTTTAAAAATTATGACAAATTATGACAAATACTTATCAAAGGTTGTCCTTTTTCAAAAGGTCATGTAAAAATGCAGCTCTACACAGGTTTTGTTTAGGTGGACTCATGGCAAAAATGGCTCTTTGGATTGTAAAAGTGCTCTAAGTGAATACGCATTTAAAAGAAAAAAAGAGTCGCTGGTGCCTTTTGATAAAAACTGGACTACACGGTAAACATGTTTGCTCAGAGTAGAACAGGGTAACTTACCTACATAAAAAATTGCAACTGGTGAGCTCCATCTTCTCTCACCATCTGTTGCAGTCTGTTGGGTAGATTGGGATATGGTGTCGTGCAACATTTCTGTTCATATATTTTACTGATTTTCTTATTGCTCAGTGGCTGACTGGAGACAACTTAACCTCATCCCTGGTTTCTAGTGCTAGTTTTACGTCTGCACTAATTTAACACACTTTATATTTCTGTGTGTCATGTAAAAGGTAAAAAAGACACATACAATAAATATGCAGGGTAGTTTAGTTCTGTAAAACCTTTGGCCTCAATTTCCTTCTTGTATGAATCTAAAGGCTCAAAACCCTATGCTCTTAAGCAAAATAATAATACTATGTATATTTTTACACTCTTGTAGCCAGGAGCTTTATCCAGTAATTTAAAGTAATTTTATGTTCGTGCTAGTTTTTCAAGGTTGAGACTACAGAAATCAGAAATGCAAGTGCCATTATCTGGAAAAATAGATTCTGTAAGTACTGGGAGTACATTCATGTTACATTAAATGTATGTGTTTATTTTGAGAAATGCTAAGTGTCAACAAACAAAAACAAAAATATAATAAATACATTTACAGAAGATATCTGTAAAAAATCTGATAAATGTTTCAAAAAGCAAATGAAAGTTTTAAGATTTAAGATATTTTTCTGATTTTAAGAAACCACAAAATATTTCTCTCGCTTGCTTCTGCTACACCACTAATAGTCCCAGAATTGTTTTAAACTTTTGTTTCCCATTATTCATCACACCTTCCATCACCAGATTTTGTTTATTTACATACAGTTTGTTCAATTTTGCTTAATTGATGCTCTATTACTTTTATAGTCGTTCTGCAAAATCTTTTTCTACATTAGTTGGAGAATTAGAGCCACCTACTGGTAACCTTAACAAACTGATCCTAATAAACAATTTCAATAGTTTTAAATAACAAAAAGTGAGTGCACAAATTTTTACTTGTTGCAGGTTAACTGTAAACAACAGATGGTCAAAATTATTCCTATAGGCTCAAATATATACACTCACCTCAACCACAGTTTTTATAGTTATCAGCAAGCTTCTTTCGGGTATAGTCTGGTGGAATATTTGACCACTCCTCTTGGCTGAATCGGTAGGGCTTATTTAACTTGGTTGTTTTCCTTCCATAAACCCAGCTTTTAAGCATAATCAAATGCTCAATACATCTGATGTCAGGGCTTTATGGAGGCTATATTAGAAGCTTAATGTAAGCCTACCAAAAAAAAGTGATGATGTGGATAGGGATCAGTGCTATGGAGCATTCGGTTTTGTCCAACATTGAACCTTCTAACCCAAACCGTTCCCTTTAAACCAGGTTCCTAATATGCAATTAGCCAAAATGTTTTTATCATGAAAGAAAATCTCTGGTTGTGAGCTTAAATCGGTGGTCTGTGGTTGTTCAGTGAGGCTGCCGATCCAGGTCTCTCCTGACCAATGACAAACTCAGAAACAAGCAGTGCCAGATATTTTCTGGAAAGATCATCGAGTGTGATTATTGTGACAACTGATGTCTGTTTTGCCCAGCCATGAGCACTTCTATCACTGTCTCTGTTCCATCCTCCCCCTCTCCCTCTTTTTAGATTCTGATTATAATAATAAACATATTGAGATCTCCAACTTGCTGTTATGTGTTGTTGGACTGACATCCCGGTCAGATCTCTCTGAATTGATTTTGCTGCAGCAACAAGCCGTGTGGTCTGACATATTCCATTGTACAGCGTGGTACAGGTTACCATAACAATTTTATAATGTTAAGCTCGCACAGTTGTTCAAGATAAACCCAGGAATCACCAAAGCACAACCCATTAAATGGAAGATGCTGGGACATTAGCTTCACTGTTTTCAGTAAAGCCAGTTTAACATAAACATGGAATAAGAGTGTAGACCAAGAAAGAAATATACAAACTTCTGAATGGAACCATAACCTTAGACTGCCCTGATTAGTCAGCTGATTGAGGTGGGTGATCATGTTTTACTTAGTTTCTTTCAAAGATTGGAGTACCCCAAGCTTTTTCAAAACCCTTTTTGTTGAGGGAAATATTATTAATTATTTTGTTTAATCACAAGACCAAAAATCATGAATTTAGGCTTCTTTCCATTCAGAAATTGCGAACAGAACTGAAATGCCTGTACACAAAAATGAGAAAATGAAGAGCAGGGATTTTTTTAAATCAGCAAATTGGTTTTTATTACATCTTTTTAAATAAATGGCCAAAAAAATAAAGATCTGCCAGCACCATTCTACAATTATACCACTAGATGCTGCCACTGGAAAAACCAATATCCAATAATACTCCTTAAAGTCTTTGTTGTAATGGTTGTAATTTTCGCACATTTAATAGGTGTACATTCTCACTGAAGGCTCATTTTATCTTCTAACAATGATGTGAAATTATTTGTTTCATCGCCTCTTTTTTCTTTTTAGATTGTAGAAGTTCTGGTTATTGATCCGTTCCCATCCAAAATAATTTTTACTTCATAACAAGTTTTTGTTTTGGAAAACAAGCAAATCCAAGCAGCAGCAAAGCTTTGACTGCTAAAGTTGACACAGTCATTGTAAAAAGCATTACCAGTGAATTGAACCCGAGCAAATATATCAGTAAAAACTGAAACAAATCGGAGTGCTTGGGACATAACAGGACTGAATAACATCAGTGATGTTTTACTATTAACACATCAGGCATGAGTGCTCAGCTAAGTCTATTGATACTGCCAAAAGAGATGTCAATAGGGTCCAACAGATTTATTAACCAAATATTACTTATAAAGCAATTATGTTATGTGTCTAATCTTGGCTCACAGTGGATACATGTGGGCTGAGATCTTATAAATATTTTAAATTACAAAACTCCAGTTAAACCTACAGCAGAAACGAAAAACCAAAACTTCACCTATAATGGGGGATTATTTGTATGTGTTAAATGCTAAAATAATCAGACAGAGATTTTCTGAGATTTTTTATTAGTTTCCTAAAATTCAGAAGTTTACATCCATACATTCTCTTTAAACTGCATTGCTTGGGTCAAGAATGTTTGTAGTCTTTCACAAGCGTACAAGGGTTTGCTGGCATCATGAGGCATACTCACTGACAGAACTGGTGAAAATGAGTCGGGTTTGTAAGCCTTCTTGCTCATCTACACCTATTTATCTCTACCCACACATTTTCTATTGAATTCATATCAGGACTTTGTGGCATTGTAGCCACCCCAAAACATTGTGTTTTTACGTTTCTTTTTGAGAAATGGATTCTTCCTTACTGGCTGACCTTTCAGCCCGTGTCGGGGCAAGTTCCACTGTCGATAATGACATTCTCTTACCAGCTTCGTTAATACGTTTTAAAGGATTTTCTTTGTTAATCTGGGGTAAATGTGATATGCACATTTTAAACCAAAACATGTTCCTCATGGAGTACATATCATCTCATTTCTTTCAAATATTACAGATTTAGTAATCCAGTTTTTTTTTTCTTTTCAGCCCACTGTTTGATAGCTTTAACATTGGACATTACTCATTTTGTCAAACCCATAACCAAACCGACAGTATGTATTCTAATTTATTACAGCAATTTATAACAGCAGACTGCACAATTTTTCTAATATATTTTATGCTGCATGATGATATTTGAGTTGCAGAACACAGCATGTAACATTGCCCCAGATTCCTTGTTGGACTGTTTACATATGAAACAAATATTTATTTACAATATTTAGTAATAACTGCATCAGCTTAACACTCAAAGAACCAAGTTCTCACTTCACTTTGTCATTTACCATCCGGTGCCCTAATTAGAGTAATTTTTTCTTGAATGGCTTGAATAACCATTGTTCACAACAATATAATAACTAGCTAAGTACATTCAAAAAATTAATTTAAACATAACACAAATATTTTAAAGACCCACATGTCGCTGGCTGCTGTGTTTTCTGCGGAAACAGAAGGAGGAGGGAGAGAGAGTGTGAAATAATGAAATAACAAGAGACCAGTGGAGATTGCTCTAAGACTGCAAGGGAAGCTCAGCTTCCCCTAAGATGTCAAAAAATAAGTGATCAAATATATACTGTTGTGTGTACATGTCATTGACTAAATATGCGCTACAACGCGATCAACCTTTGTTCAGAATCAGCTTCTTATCACTGGTAACGACGCGGCTTTCCTCTCACTCATTCCCGCAGCTTCACAGTGCTTTAAACAGTGAATTCAATAGCGAAGCAAAAATGCTGGGCTATGTCCCACCCATCAGACGCTCAGCGTCTCTGGGGGTCTATGGGGCAGTGGGGTGGCCTCGGCTGGCCCGGACGCTCAGCTTCTGCATGATGATTGGATGATCTGTCTGAGGCTGAATCCCTTTTTGATTGACAGCGAAATGAGTGACTCAGCGATCTTGAAATTGAGCTTCCCCTCCTTGAAAGACCAGCATCCGCCACTGCAAGAGACCTATTAATAAATTAAGGCCAAATGTGCTTCGGCTTTGTAACTTTTCAACTTCCAGCCCACTTTGGTCAAGCCTACACACATTTAAAGATCAGGCAAAATCTAAGTGGAATTCCTCCCACATTTAGCACACTGCCCTCAGAACCAACTAGTACTTTTTAATACTGCTGATTAAAACTGTGTACTGCAAAGGCAACCTCTGATAATTAAAAAAACACAAACTTGCTCAAATAACAGTTGACATGGGCAACATCCGTGGATACAGAAAAATGACGAGCTGCATTTTAAATTTGTGTTTGTCAGATTCTGGATTCAAAATGATTGTAATGACAAAGACAAAGTGTAAAAATGTACACATCAGGAGAGGTTTACTACAGTGAGACACAGATTCATGGACCGGGTACTCGATTAATCCAATAATCAATTGAGATTGAGTACTGGGCTCTAAGAGAGAAATTACTTGGAACACACATGGAAACTATACACAGACAGAAGGCCAACACTAACTGACAAAAACCCTTAAAATAACCTTTGGAAGCAAACCCTAAAACCGTCAAACAAATCATCATTACCTGGTTAGACATTGGTTGGTATGAGTTTCTCACTTAATCATTACCTTATCTACAGGGAAAAAGCACATGTAATACCTAATGCTGCAAAATGCTTAAATAGCAAACTGAATATTACAGTTAGGATAATAGTCTATAATTAATATTGCCGTTTAGGTTTTGATAGGTAGAGCAGATGTTTTAATTTTTTTATAGAATAACTCTATAACAAGCTAATATTAGCTGCTTAACTAGTCGAACTTCACTATCTGTTCACATAGCCAGGCTCAGAAACAGAGATGCTGCTTGTAGCTTGCCAGCTGCAGTTTAAAAAAGTGATAACCAGTTCTGCTTTAGCTTCCACACCCGTCCATGTTGTTTGGGACCAGAAAAGTTCCTAATACAGTCCGGGTAAAGTGTAGGAGTCTTCTTTCAGCCTGCTTAACTACAGTACACAGCAACAGGTAAGGGAGGGCAATGCTGTATTTTATCCCTGCTTCATATATTCAGAGAAAACTGCAGCACTTTCTCTGCCATCTCATAAAAAATACTTTAAAACCAAAGAAGCAGTGTGATGGAAACCATAACTTTTTAAAACTGTGGTATACCCTGATACTGGTAATCCACTCAGCTTGAGGTATGTGCAAACGATCGAATGAAAGAGAACATATATATATGTCATTTGGAAAAGACAAATGGTACTGCAAATGAGGCAAAAAGGAATATGAGCAAAATAGGAGAGGTGACCTATCAGAAGCAGGGCAGCAAAAGTAAAGTATGTCTACAACTCGTTAAAACTTTATCTGGAAGGCCACACAGGTATCCGACTCAAGTCAACACAATAAGAAAAGGTTCCAAGCAACCAAAATGCTACATTTCCAAGTGAACATTAATAAAAATAAAAGCTACAGCAATAAGAATTTAGTTACAGAGGAAAACTGGATACCAATGCTGTCACTTTACAAAAGCTATTCACAGTAGATGTGGCTTCCACCTTAAGTCTAGAGCCCAGAGGATTATAATGAAGATGGAAAAGAAGAGGAGAAAGGATGAGTGACATTCAGAGATTCTGAAACACTCCTAAATACATTAGGGTGGCCCCAAGAGACAAACTACAATGTGAGTGAGTCTGGCAGCAGAAGGTGATAAGGAGAAAGATAAAGTGTAGTGTTAGGGCTGTGTAACTGCAGCTAATAGGCAACCCAATAAAAAGAAAAGAAAGGGCATACTATTCTGTGTTGTATCTTAAAAAAAGATGCTCTTATAAAGCAATTTTACCAGTGACTTAGAAAGTCCTCCTGAAAAGCACCAGTGAGCAAATTTGCTTTCACTGTTCAGCAGATAGCTGTAGCATAAAAGACAAAGCAATAAAGGCTACAACAAGCCTCTGGAATGGCATACTAAAACTGTAATTTTAAAGATCAGATAAGAAATGCCAAAGTTCTTAAAGGGCATGTGACGGAAAGCAGTTAATGACAAAAGAAGTGAGATACCCATGGGACAAGAAACTTCACCAAATAACCAGCAGCTGATGAAACAAAAGACTTTAAATAATTATGGTTGAAAGGGAGCATGAGAGTTTAGCCGCGAAGCGTGCAGCAATCACACTGGACTAAACATCAGTAAGATCCAGCATGAGAAGATCAAAGAGCGAAAGGACGGCAAAAAAATGTGAAAGATGAGGTCCAGACTGGCCCCAGATGTAATGAAGAGGTTCAGGCTCTGTAACCTTTGAACCGAGGAAGTTGCTCTCTAGGAAATTTGAGGTCGCACATGTGAGATCGTAAGAATGCAGTTTAAGATTGTAAACAACAAGATACTGAACACTTACATGGCTGAACAAGAGAAAAACCATCCCAATTTCTAAGCTACCTTAAAACTATCTCAGAATTGCAAAATATTTGAACCAGCAGCAAGGGCACATGACAAACTGTAATTAAGTGTGCTTTTTATTATCACATTGATGTATTATAATCAAACTTGCTTTGATAAAACCAAGACAAGTATTTTTTTTTCTTAAAACAACTGATGTCCCTCTCACTGATAGTAGTGAATGTCACCTATCAGTTTAACCTTGGCTTCCTCAATAGAAGACAACATGCTGAGCACCTCAGTAACACCACCATTAAATGTGCGATCCTCCCTCTGTTTTATGCCAAATTTCCAGAGGTCAATCTTCACAAAATCTTCACAAAATACATATATTTGACTTGTTACCCTGCTCGAAGATGTGGGCACTTTCTACAATGCCGATCAGAAATTCTAACCTCTATTCTGTATTTATAAACAATGCTGCAATCTTAGGTTACACTTCATTTCTATCAGCATTTATAAACACCATCCATTGATAATAAAAAAACCCTGTTTTGACATTTTGTTACCTTACAAAAACAAACTCCAATGCCTTTCTCTGGTATTACATGTGATGGACCAACCAAATCTATATAATAATAACAATAATTGTGAAGTGAAAGGAAAATGATGTATGGCTTTCATTTTTGTTTTACAAATAATCATCCAAAATGTGTGGAATGCATTTGCATTCAGCCATCTTTACTCTTATGAATTTATTTATTGTTCACTTCTTAGGCCTATCCGCATTTTGTATGCTTTTAATGGACAATCTTTGGCCCTTAACCCCTATTGGTTGCAGCTGTTGCATTCAGTTCTATGCCCTCTAATAAAATGTTGCTTTGTTATTTGTTTGTTTTGTTTGTTTTTTGCAGTATATATTTTTTGTGACTTGCTGTAAAGTTAATTGGCCATTGGGACACGAATAAAGATCTGAAACTTAAATCTGAAACCAGCTACCTTCAGAGGTCACCAGACAAGTAAAGAGAGTCCACCTGTGTGTTTTTTAATCTAGTGTAAAGAAAAAGTATTAATAAAGAGGTTTCCTTTCCACTGTCGCTACATGCATGTATGAGGATTGCTGCAAAGTCAACGCAAGCGACTTTCCACTGTTGCAACATGCTCATTTAGGAGGAGTGAATGCTGCAAGTCACTGACTCAATGCAATCTGCTGGGTTTCCTTAGATAGAAAACTTTTTAACCAACTTGAATATTAAACTGAGTTTGACTGCATTGTTTAATAATTAGGATCAACTGGAATGGATGTACATGACTTGAAATATATGTGATTTGACTGAACTGACTTTGTGAAGTGCCTTGAGACGACATGTGTTGTGAATTGGCACTGTATAAATAAACGGAATTTAATTTAATTGAATCTCAGTATAAATACAGCTGTTTTGTAAATGCTTCAGTGGTTTCTTAGAGACATTTTATGAATAAAGAGAATTATGAACAGATCAGGGGTACTTTTAAGAGAAGATAAAACAGGAATAAAAAAAAAACATTGTGAAAAGAAAGCCATAAGAAGGTCAGCTTGCAGTTAACCCAATGCCATGTAGAGGACACAGCAAACATATGGAAGAAGATGCTCTGATCATAGCAAAATCGGCTACATGCAAATCCCTATGTATGGTGAAAAACTAACACCATACATCTCCCTAAAAACAACACCACACAGTGATCCATCGTGGTGGAAACCTCATGCTGTGGGCAAGTAGGATCAGGGAAGCTGGTCAAGGGCAATCCTGGAAGAAAACCTGCAAAAGACTTGAGACTGGGGTCAAGATCAAAGTACATACATTTAGCAGCTGTGGAACCTGTGGCAACACTTAAAAAGTTATGTTCACATATACTCTCCAATCCAGTCCAACAGAGTTTGAGCTATTTTACAAAGAAGAATGGGCAAAAAGCAAAAAACATATTGCTACTGTAATTGCAGCAAAAGGTGGTACTTCAATATATTGCCTTAGAGAGGGGGTGGAATACAAATACACACCACAATTGTCAGATTTTCTTGCTTTAAATTTTACTTAAACAAACCTAAAGCAAACCTAAATCAAGCATTTTAGAGATGTGGAAACAACACTGTAATTGGATGTTTGTCTCCATGATTCCGCTCCCTGGTGCTGATGAAATCGGTTCCGTGCTGTGGAGCAGTAAAGAATTGTTTCAGTGCATATATTTCAGTGCTTGAACCTTTGCTTCAGTGGTGGAACAAGAATGAACTGCTGACAAGCAATCACTTGGCCCTGGTATGGCTAAGGAACTGTTTGGTAGAAAATACAAAAACATTTGACACAAATACAAAATGAGCATAACTGAGAGGTCATTACTTGGCTTTCTGCCATATATACAGCAGATGAATTTGAGTTAAATTGTTTATCCTGCAGCATGACACTGTCTAGGGTTTTTTTTATATTAAATTAGAAATTGCTTGTTAATCAAGAGCACTTAGGAGTTAAGTGTAAATAAGTAAATGCAAAGGACTTAATTCTTGATTCAGCACTGCACAGCGATTATTAATTTGTCTCAAAGCTATGCATGCTGGTTAGAAAGTTTTACTGCTGCTGGGAATCTTCACCGTGTCGCATGACATTAAAATCCTACTGGAGCGAGTCGGCTGCAGCAACGACAGGTCAGGCACTGCAGATGCTTTCCTCTGTCTGCGCCAGTGGGAAACCACCTCAGTCACAGCACACCTCTGTGTGAACTGGCTGAAGGTCAAAAGCTTTTATACTCTGATCTTCACATCTGTCATCTTTTATGGTT
The DNA here is from genome assembly GCA_036173005.1 of Crenichthys baileyi. Classification (NCBI taxonomy): domain Eukaryota; kingdom Metazoa; phylum Chordata; class Actinopteri; order Cyprinodontiformes; family Goodeidae; genus Crenichthys; species Crenichthys baileyi. The sequence goes on along the minus strand of JAHHUM010002742.1, from coordinate 76,043 downwards.
ATTGCTCCCAAAGTGGATGTAATGTACCTGATTTCCTTTTCTGGCAGATCATTTGTTATACTCAATCAGCAATCAAGCTTTCATTTGCAGCAAGAACACTGAAAACAGCTTGGTATAAATTGTATTTATTGCAATCACATCTACTGCTGTAACACAACTAGTCCTCTGGAATATGTAAGTATCCCAGTTATTATCTTAAACAGACAAAAAGCTAGTCAAAGAAAACTTATAATTGAGTTTTTAAACTAAATCTGTAAACTTTTATCAGAAAAAACACAATTTAAAAAAATGCAACCTTTTCAATGACCCTCTATCTGGTAAAAGCAGTCTGAATCCCATCCTGTTCTATGATAAGCAAAATCGAGTATTTTCTATTGTCCTGTTGGTTGGTCTGGCTTTTTGTGAGAATGTGCAGGTATCCTATAGATTAGGTGACTGTCAGGGTGATTGTCTGTAAGAGACAACCTGGAAACCCCTGGGTGAAAGCAATCAGGTGGCTGGAGAGATATAATATCCTCTGACACTCAGAATAAGCAAGAAGTTGACTGACAGGAAGCAATGTGTTTTTCCCTTCCTGACACTTTGTTTTCATTTCTACCATCAAATGGCAAGCCTAGCATGCTTAGTGTGTTGAGTGTTCCTATGTATGTATTTAAAGGAACCATATTCTTTGTGTGCGCAAACTCTAGGAATTGAACATTTGACTGATGTTTTGTTTGTCAGACCATCTTAGATTACATTAAAAGCCCCCTTTACAAACCAACAAGTGCAGCAGACTGCAGTGAAAAAGTATTTGCTCCCTTAACAATTTATCCTGTTCTCTTGGGAACACCAGGATGTTTTTAGGCAAAAGTGAGATGGTTGTTTCTGTTCTTTTTAGTCAACAGTGGTCAACAGTCTTTCTTGTGAAATCATGAAGATTGAACTTAACTGAAACAACTGAAGTTGCCTTTTTAGATCCATTACTGTGCTTAAGCACAGAATATGGCAGTGGTAGCATCTTTTCTTTTTTTTACTTTAACCTGCTGGCAGCATTATGCTTTGGGAAAGCTGTTTCTAGGGAGGAAAAAATGATGTGCATAACAATGGTGTATTCATGAGTATGTGAAAAGCTTACCCAAAGATGTGTAAAGCGTGTGTGTACTAAATCAATACATCTACAGATTATGCAAAAGGCTTTACTCTAGGGCTGAGATTTACCTTCTAGCTGGTCGCCTACTCTAAACATAAAGCCAGAGCTACAATGGAATAGTTTAGATCAAAGCATACTGCAAGAATTCAATTCATATTTATTTATATAGCACCAATTCACAACACATGCCATCTCAAGGCACTTTACAAAGTCAAATGAATCGAATCATACAGATTTCAAGTGAGGTACATACATTCTAATTTATCCTAACTATCAAACAGTGCAGACAGCTTCAGATTGGAGTCAAAGTTTGACCTAAATCCAGCTGAGAATCAGTGGCAAAACTTGGAAATGAATGTGCACAGACCCCTTCCAACCCGACTAATTTAAGCTTTGCAAAGAAGAATGGACCCATAGTTCAGTCTTTAGATGCACAAAGATGTTAAAGACAAACCTTAACAGACTTACAGATGCAGTTGGAGCAAAAGGTGGTTTGACAAAATATTATATCAGGGGTGCGAAATACCAGTGTTCATAAAAAATATATATAGTAAGTATAAGTAAGTTTTTCTTTCACTTCACCCTTTGTGCTGGTCTATCACATATAACCCCCATACAATACATTGCTATTTTTCAGTTGTAATGTGACAAAACATGATAAAGTTCAGAAGGGGTGAATACTTTTGCAAGGCACTGTAAGCACGAAAAGAAGCATGTCACTTTAAAACCTGAAGAAAGGTGGAATAATAGTTGTTTTTGACATCTTTTGTTTACATATAAAACTGCACACTGGGATTAGGCTGAAAACAAAAGCTAAAAGGCTTTTCTGTGCTGTATAAAAATGACATCCACAACCTCCTTGTTGCTTTTGGCATTTTCATACAAAAGACTGAGTCACATTCACCAAAAAGTACTGCATTCCCAGATACCTGTGATGACATGCTCATAATGAAAATACCTCACAAATCACTGAAAACGTACAAAATATATATAAAAAATTTGTATTTACTAAAAATATGCACGCAAGTGGTTTTTTTTTTCCAAAAGCCTAATACATTTGAGATCAGAGATGATTTCTGTCCTTCGCTTCTGCACCGAAGAAAATTCATATAAAACTGAAAAACGAAAGCATAGAACTTGTCTTTTCCCTAGTTATGCATTTTTAATCACATGACTGCACTTTTCCAAATGTGAAAACTTGCACACTTCAATTAGGGAATGAATGCACAAATTCAATGATTTGTTAGAAGTCTGTCCGAACTTATTAAAAGGATGCAGTTCCTCTCTTTTCTCTGCTTGTGACTGCATTCTGTTATTCCCAAAATCTGCAGCACGCATACACACACACATACACACACACACACACTCTTTCTGCATCCTACTCCGGTACTCTACTACAGCACCTAAACCCACACACTCACTGACTCACTGTCACACTTCATTCATGTTAATATTACAAGTCATTTTGTATTCTGCCACAACAGCTTACAGCTAATTATATGTCTCATAAATTATATATGTGCCGTTGGCTGAAAGGATACAATTTGCATTTCATTAAACGCTCCACGGTGGTTGAAATCACTCAGGAAAAAAAAGCTTGATGTATTTACAGTTTCTTTTATTGCATGACCATTAGCTTTCATTTCCATAAATCTTGTACAGCTTTCTGAGCAAATAAAGCTCAGAAAAGCTGTTTTATTTGGCAGGAGGTTTCTGCTCTAGAGATAGACGGGAGCCTACCTGTGATCAGGAAGAGCATGGTGAGTCCCACGCACTGCCGCGGCCCCATGGTTTATTCAGGAGGGACGGGGGAGTGGGGGGGGGGGGCTGAACGGTAACTCCTTTTCAGCGGGAAGCAGCGCTACTTTGCACACAAATTATCCCCTCTGAGCGGAATCCCATTTAGGAAAAACACTGTGCATTCTGTGCGACACAACCTGCGGTCAAAGACATGCACAATCAGCAACATTCCCAGAAAGATCTTTAACGCAGTTTCTGTCCTCTCTGAGCAGGTCTTAGATGCCTATATTTAAAAAAAAAAATTCTCTAATTCTTTTTGTACTCCAGTTTTTTTTTCTCCCCCATGGTTCTCGAAAACTGGAAGCGCCCCTACGAATTCAAACGATTATTTCTGAAGTGTTGATAAAAGTGAATTTGGAAAATCTCTTTTTTTTTTGTCTAAAACTCGTGAATATATAGGTATCTCAGAAACTATAACTGAACTTCCTTACTCCGGGATAAATTTGAAGTTAAGTGTTACTTTGTGGTGCCTACTTCTTCATTGAAACTTATAAGCCTCTTCATGTTAACAACAAAACGCAGAAGAAATTCAAGTCTGACAAAGTGATGCACTGTCAGGTTGTTTCTGCGCCTCTTACCGTTTCACTTCTTGCAGACGCTCCATTCGATGCTTGCATTTGATTGCTGATTAATATAAGGTTGCAAAATCGTCACGCACGACAGCGACAGCAACATAAAAAAAGCAATCCCAGTGAGTCAATTTGTGCTCGGCTAAGAGTTCCTCTAATATCCGCAGATATTTTCCTTCCTCTTTCGTCTCCTATTATTTTAGGATCTGTTAGAAATCCATCGAATTTGGTTGAAACATCACCTACAAAAACTGCGATATCTGAGTCACGGTCCTGCAACTTTCCACGCTGCGAATCGGAAGCGCGGATCGGGTGAGATGAGGCGGTGAAGTGGTTCCTGCGTGCGCTGTCGCCACTTCGCTTTGCTCCGCACTCCGTGGCTGTGGATGCTGGTGCAGAAAGTCAGGGAGGGGGGCTTACAGAGAGGGGGAGGAAGGGAGATGTGGCGGGATCGGGGGGAGGGAGCTCCGGGCTGGGTTTGGCAAAGGGGATTGCGGGCGTCACATAAGCAAAGCACTGTGCCATCAAACCCCCAGCTCATTTCACGTGAAGATTGCTGCCTTTTCTCCCCAAAGCTTTGCAAGAAAATGGAAAGTTAGTAGAATGAAACTCCACACACCTGAAAATGGGATTAATTACATTTTCGGTTGGGTAGAGAAAATGAGCATTGGATGTGACTGATGGGACCCAAGAAAATGACAATTTTTTCGGATGCAAAAAAAAAACAAAGGCGAATATAAAACTGCTTAAAAATCCAGGGTCTGACACTTGATTGAATTAGGCCTACATTAAAAAAGAGACAGTTGGGGTATAGGGATATTTTAATTATATACATCTAATAAAGATAGAATTTCGTCTGAGACAGAAGAATAAACATGATTGTTTAATTTTTTCACCACAGTCATCTGGGTCGATCTTAAGCGTGCAGGCGGCGCAGAAAGCAGCAGAGTAGTGCAACTGGTTGTACCACGACTACTTCTGAAGAGTCAACAGTGCCCCCTATGGATCAACCCTGCCTGTGAAGCAGCTGCCCTCAGCTTTATAACTCAGGATGAGGAAAGACAATGCTGCATAAATACTGTAAATATCTGCTTTTATCAGATGAGTTAAGTGCAGGCTTAGCTTCGTGATCGCACCTATTGAGAAATCAGAACAAGTCTGGGTTGAAAAGGGTATGACACAAAATAAATAGCTGAATAAAATCTGGTTTAACTGTCTCTCACAGTACCGTACAATGTGAAATCTGGCTTGCATATTCAGCCTCATTTAATCTGATTTTCCTAGATAAAATCTAGCACACCCAATTGCATTCAGAAGCTGCTTCACTGATAAACAGAGTTCCCTTTTCTGTAATTTAATCTCAGTATAAACAATACTGAGGGCCTCAGAGGTTTGTTAGAGAAGACAGGGAACAAACACCACTATGAAGACCAGGAAACACAGCAAACAGGTCAGGGATAACGTTATAGAGAAGATAAAAGCAGGGTTAAGGTATAAATCAGTATGCCAAATTTTGGATATCTCATGTAGCACTGCTTTATCCACTATATGTAAATTGAACAGGTAAGTCACTGCAAATCTAATACATGGCCGTAAAATGAAATGCCAAGAAAGGAGAAGCAGCCATGAAGCCCATGGTTATTCTAGAGGAGCTGCAGAGATCCACAACTCAGGTGGGGGATTCTGTTACTGGTTCACTACTATTCAATCCACAAAGCCATAAAGTTTTCATAAGCCTTGAACCCAGTAAACATGTGCGAAAAGGTGATCTGGTCAGAGACCAAAAACTTAAACTTTTTGCCTTCATACAACTGGTATTTGTGGTGCAGGGAACTGGTCAACCTTGATAGAGAGATAATGGAACTAAATTAAAGTGTGATCCTGGAAGAAAGCCTGTTAGACGCTTAAAAAGACTTGAGGCCAGGACAGAGGTTCAGCTTACCAGAGGACAACAGTCCTATACATACAGCCAGAGCTACAATGAAGTGGCACAGTTAAAGATTAGACCAAAATCAACCCAGAATCTGTGGAATTACCTAAAATTGCTCTTAATAGATGTCTTTGATCCATCCTGACTGAACTTCAGCTATTTTGTAAAGGAGAGTGCTAAAAAATATTCAGTCTTTTGATGTTCAAAGTTGGTAGAGATAAGATAAATAAAAGAAAATGATAAAAGATTTGATGCTGTTATACTGCAAAAGGTCATTATACAAAGGATTCACTCAAAGGAGTTGAACACAAATGCACACCACATTTTTAGAACGCTTTTATTTGTAAAATAAAAATTAACTATGGATTATATTTCTTCCACTTCAGTTATGCAGTACTTGGTGCTGTCTGTCTAAACAGAACACACACAGGTTTGGGGTTTTAACATTAAGTTACATGAAAAACCTCAGGTCATAAGAATATTTTAGCAATGATGTAAAGAAGTCCAACTTCTTAAACAGTCACATACAGTAACCTTCAAACCAGGAGCCATCAAACTGCATGTTAGTAGATTTTTCTGTCCTTTGCACCCCTGCCGAATAATAGCCCATTGGCTAAGCTGCCATTTTAGGAGTCGACCATTCTTCAAGATCAGAGTGAACAAGCCATTACGAGACACATAAACTAGTGACATACTGAAAGGCAGCCAGCGGAGCCACCCTGCAGCTGCAGCCTCTTACGACGAAGCTGAGCAGCGATTACCGGCCATCAGCCCAGCATCACCTTTAGGCCCTTGGGCATAAAAGTAACATACTTACTCCTTCATCCCCCATTGCTTTGTCCTGATCCAGCACCATTTGATTACAAAAACATAAAAAGAAATACTTAAAGTTGGTTTTAGATAATAGTGTGCAGCAAGGAAAGCTTCAGAAGCATTCTTACTTCATGTTGGTGTATTTCTTCAGTGGCTTTATAAAGCTTAGTTTGTGATGTCTTTGATAAAAAAAATTAACAAATAATTTAGTCATGTTGCTTTGACTACCATTTGGATTCTGAGGCAAGAATAATGCCAAAATGTACTCAAGAAATTATGTGTTTAAATATATTATGTTATTATATATATAACAATAAATGTACATGTTATGCATATATATATTACTAAAGTTAAACTGGATGCAATCAAAAGCATATCTCCATATGAAAACAAAATAATTTCTAAATTTATCTTCTCATTAGGGTCTTTTTTCTGCTTCTGCCAACACTAAGTTGTTTAGAGAAAATTTACTTTTTGGTTCTAAGTAATTCAAACCAACTCATAACAAAACTTGTCTTTTTCATTGTATTTATATATTTAGAATTCATACTTTGCCTCATTTTTATTTCTATTACTTCTAATCTATTACATGAAAATTATCTTGCTGCTCATTGTTCCATAAATAATATTTGCTGCTTAGAGAAAACACACTTTGGATAATGCTTGCCTTAAGTAATATGCTAAACCTTGTGTAACCCGTATTGTATCCCACATATGCAGTGCATTGTTACTGTGGGATACAAGGCCTTGTAAAGGTATTGGGAAGAGTGTGTTCAGGGTTATGTGCGATGCGGTTCTCTCTCTCCAGTAGCGTTTAATTTAAAGGCCAATCTTAAAGCTCCATTTTCCATTTGTTTGCTGTGTACTCTGCATGGCTTGTGGCAAACTCTAAGCTGGACCTCTTATGGGTTTATTCAATTGCTTTCTTCATACCACTCTTCCATAAAGACTAGATTTGTGGAGTTAACTACAAATAGTTGTCCTGTAAAAAGTTTCTTCCACCTGAGCTGTTAATCTCTGCAGTTCCTCTAGAACTACCATGTGCCTCTTGGCAGCTTCTCTGATTATTCCCCTTCTCACCCAGCCTGTAGTCAGCAATTTCTTTATTAATTCCTGTTAATCTTTTATTGATTAGAGAAGCAACAACTTTAACAAATGATCTAAAACCTCTCATATAGCAAAAGAACGAGGCAAAAACCTGACAGATGCTTTCTCGGTAGTAAGTCCACTGTGATGGAATTACACAAAATTATCCCACAGAATCTTTAATTGGACTCCAGTGTTTGTCTGAGGAGTGGTATGCAAATAAAATTACCCCCTGTTCATCCTGATGGGTTACTGCACTAAAATCTATTGAGATCACCAATATACATTCCCTGGCTGGTCAAACTACTATCATGTGATAACAGTTGTTATTAATCTTTTAAAATTCAGAGTCTGACTCTTTACAAGCTCCTCCATCTGGCACATGCACCAATAAACTGAACTAACTTGAGTCCAAAGTTGCAGAGTATCAGACAGCATTCCTGCATGCAGCCCTGGAGAGAACGACATGCTAGAGGAGCATATACTGTTGATATTAAAGGCTAGCACCCTCTGTGATGGGATCTATTACTGAACTTCTAATTTGCTATTTGCTCTGATCCACACAAAGTGATGCTCTCAGGTAAGCTTGTCTGCTTGCTCTCAGCAGTGGATGAACAGAAACATCTCCGCTATCAGTGACCTATACGGCATTAGACAGCAGTAAAATAGGCGATGTGGAAAAAATCCGAGTGTCAAGGCTGAAATGAGCATTAATCATATCGTAGGTTCTCTAGAAATGTGAAGTTGAGCAGCTAAGTCGAAGGCCTAGTTACATTGTTCAAGTTTAACAATGTAAAATTTATAAGTTCACATTTTTGCATCATAATATTGCTCTACACACCATATAAAGGAACAAAAAAGGTTCATTATATAAGTCATAGAAGTCCACTTTTTTGCTATTCTATGGAACAGTAGGAGCCCATTCAAACTTTCTTTTACAATCTCAGGAATGTTATCCAAATCTCATAAACTTTGGATTTAGGCCTAGACTTTGGCTGCATCATTCCAACACATAAATATACTTTTGCCTATAGAAATGATTCTAAACTAGTCTGGCTTCCGGACCCACCATCACTCATAATAACAGGCGGTGACCCAAACTAGTTTTTTAGCTATTTTTGTTAATTAAAAAATAAAAAAAACATGCAGTTTGAGATTTAGAAAGTTCAAAAGTATTTCAATATTTCAGCATAAAAAGTACATTTAATGATAAACCAAAATAATAACATCCATCCCCAGGGGCTGATCTGGTTGATATTAAAGAGGGAAATTTTACCTTTAACAATATATTAGCTGCATTTGAATTAGAACTGAAAATTTATCTGTTTTAGAATAGATTTGTCCATGCTACCATGCTCAGACCTAAAAGGTGTCTTCCAGTATTGGCCTTTATTTAGCCTTCTCCTTCTTCCTATAAGCTCTAACCAGATTCCATGTCCATGTTGAAGAAAAGCATCCCCACATCATGTTGCTGTCTCCATTTTTTTCCCATGGGGGTCATGTGGTCACTGTAATTTGCTGTTTTAGTTTGCTCCTACACTCGTTTTGTATGCAGGGCAAAGAGTTCTGTTTTGGTCCCTTCTGGCCAGAGTACTGTACCTTCTTGAACATGCTGTTTCGTGGACTCTTTATAGTTCTCTTTCATCATGGCTTTCTTCTTGCCACTGTTCAATGAATGCCGGATTTGCCAAGTGTACAATAGTTCTCAGCTCGCTGTTTACTAATTGCCTTGTGTTCACTAGATGACTTTTGAAGGCAATTGGTTGTGCTGGATTTTATTTAGGGGTATTATAGGAAAGGGGAGTAAATATAAATGAATGGCACACTTTGCAGATTTCTCTGCATGAATGTTTTCAAAAAGAATGTATAATTTTTCTTTTACTTTTATCTATAATGCAAAGTCCTAATAAAACTTATTGAAGTTTGTCATTGTAGCTTTACACAATATGAAAAAGTTCACAGAGTATGAATACTTACGGTACAGTCTTCACCAACAGCTGACCTGGTTAGGGATCTAAAAGGAAAACTGTTTTATGCCCCTCCCGTTGCAGACACAGCAGAAAGAAACTAATATCCTAATATGCTGATGACTGAGAATTGGGAAGCAGATGCTCAATGACAGACATAGTTTATGAATAAAAGATCAGACACTGCTGAGAGATACATCTCCGCTCACATTGTTATGCACCGTTTGGATATTATTCCACACAAATAAAGGACCAAAGAGGTCAGCGATGGTGTCAGTGTAATTCTGTGAGAAACGGGAACTGTTGGAAAAAATCATCAGTTAAGTAAACACACTGTCAAAAACAGCGATTTATCTCTTCAGCCTTTCTCTTCTCCCAATACCCTACATGCTATTATCTCTAAGAATATGCTCAACTAGAGAAACACCTGTGACCCTGCATGGTGGGTGCTAATGGTGGGTGGACACTACCTAACAATCTATCCTCAGAATGTATCCTCAGAAATCAGTTGAAACAATCAAACAACTCCAAACAAGTATTTTATCTATCCTAACATTTAAAGATATTTGAGAGAACAGTTCTCATCTTAAACTGTGTGTTTCTTTTGCTTTTTTGGAGAAGCTAAAGATAATTATAACAATAAGGTTATGAACACTGAAATGATTTTCCATATGTTTTTTACTGCATTTCCAATACTATGGTATTATATTTTCTTATAACTGTGATTAATAATTTGTTTCTCACATGTAACTATAGCATAGAATGTAACTGTAATGGGATATGCAAATACTTTTGTATTGCATACTTGAAATGAATAAGCCCTTAAACTTATCTGGAGATAAGTTTAGATTAGAAAACACTCTGACACCTAATATTTTGTTAGTTGTTCGGTGTATAATAACTTTTTCTATTCAGCAGGCGCAGATAAATAGTTATTGAGGTTTGAGGACCAAAAGCAAATGTTGTGTTACGCATAACAGTCGCTGCTGTACATCAACATTGTTGAAGTCAAATGTGATTCGTTTTTTTATTTTTGGTTCCTTCTCAAAAAAGAGATACTGTCCATCATGATTAATATTGAGTCATGCAAAATTAGGAAAAACATAAATAAAACATTTTGTAAATTAACTTTACTTCACAATATTAATAATCATTTTTATGTGCAAAACTAAAAGATCTGTAAAAAAATATATATATATATATATATATATCCTACACATGGATTTAAATGCACTTCATGGAAAGCTATTTCGGCCTGTAATTCACCACAGTGGTAAATGGCTGCTTGTAACCGAAACTGCAATTTAAAAAAAAACAAAATAGAATACTTTCCATTCTGACCATCTTTGCTACTTTGTTGCTTGAGCTTGCATCAGCACTCCTTTTTCTCCAAACAAGTGTGTTTTTAAAGTATTTTACAGTTAGGCCCTGGAAGATTTGGGTTCAAAGTAATCTTATAATTTTACTTAAATATTTCTTGTGATTGGAAGCAGAAATAACATAGAGTGGCCCAGCTAAAAACTATTTGTCCCTTGATAATTGGAAACATTATAAATAATTTTTGACTTGCCATTCTGTAATAAAACTTAAAACGAAGACAGATATTGTTTGTTTTTTTTCAAAATAGCTACTCCTTTTCAAATGTTTTATTATACTTTGAGACATCCGTGTCTCTTTTCTAGTCAGAAACTAAATTGTTGGTTAAAAGAAAATAAGTTTAAATGGAAATGTGCCAGGGGTATTCAATTCACCTCAATTCAAAAATACTTTATTAATCCCAAAGGGAAATTAAATGTTGTAGCTCATATTATGCACACTGCCATTGTAGATGCTGACGGCTGTGGGAAGGATCTCCTGTAGCAGTCTGCCTTACAGTAAATCTGAAGAAGCCTCTGACTGAAGACACTGTTGTTGACAATAGTCTCATGAAGAGGATGCTCAGTGTTCTCAATAATGTTCTTCATTTTATTAAGAATCGTTTTTTACGCAATGATCTCCAGAAGTTGCAGAGGAGTCCCCAGAACAGAGCCAGCCTTCTTTATTAGCTTGTTGAGTTATTTTTGAGTCCCTGGCTCTGATGCTGCTACCCCAGCAGAGGATGGCAGAAGAGATCACACTCTCTACAACAGATTTATAGAAGATAAGCAGAATCTTGCTGCAAACACTAACACGCTAGTGACTTAAGCTTCTACAAGAAGGGACAATCTGCTCTGTCCCTTCTTGTAGACAGCTTTACTGTTGCATATCCACTGCAGTCTGTTGTCCAGGTGATCACTGAGGTATTTATACTCCTCATAATTTGAAAATCTATTGTAGCACTAGTGAATGGAAGCAGCTGAAAATCTTACTTTTCTACACATAATAAGCCTGTTATTTATTCCTGCGGTACAATAATGTAGTTGTGAAAAAGTTATTTTGAGGAAACCCTCTGGCATTCATTTTTTTACTTTATAATGTCATCTATAGTTTTATCTTACACAACAACATGTTATTTGGCCCCAAAAAGCCATTTCAAGCAAATCCTACATGTGCAGTGATTGAAACTAAAGTCACAGAAGTGTGTTTTGAAATTATTATCTGCTTTGAAAAACAATGTAAAGCTGAAGTGTGATTTATTTAATTTTCAAGACTTTTAGATTTATTGACTCTAAAATATGATTATACTTACACTTTCATTTTCCTATAACATCAATATAAATTTATAATATGCTAAACTAAATTGAATTTATTCCATTAATGTATTGTCTGTACCTGCCTTATCTTCCTCAGGGTAGCTGTAATGCTGGAATTTATCCAAACCTATACGTTGTTGGCAAACGATAGTCCATCACAGGGCCAACAAACAGAAAATCAACCATACATGCAGACACTCATACTTAAGTTTATATTAGAATAAACATTTAACTTAGCATACCTGTGTTTGGACTCTGGGGAAGCATTGAAGTACCCAGTGAAAACCCACTCCTGCTTAGGGGAGAAGATGCAAATTTGATGCAGTAAGACCACTGCTAACATTTGAACCAGCAACTTTCCATCTTTTAGGCGGCAGGACTGCATTTACTACAGGCCAACATTTGCATCCCTATTGATTTATTGTATTGTTAGTGCTACTTTTCTGTGTAATCAACACTTGTAATCAAAGCTAAATACATTAGCATGCTGTCGATTGTTGCTTAATTCTTCTCTGCTATGAGGTTTCAAGGCTATGATCAGCAAGGACTTAAATAAATACCCATATTTAATTTGCTGCTTCTCCTCTTAAACTGCAGTTATGCTCTTTAGATGTTTTTCATGATTGATTTTCCTCATGTTATGTATGGATTAAATAAAAGTTTTGATTGCTTTGGATCCTTCAGCAACGTAAAATGTAAATCCTGATGTATACCTACATATTCATGTCAGTTGGGTGAAGCAGCCTGCACGATTTATGTTACCTAACCAACAAAAGAGACATCTGAGCTGAGCTGTGATCATATGTTAATTTTATAATTGGTAAAAACATGTAGATAAGAAAATAATTGTTTTATGCTGCATAGTCTGTGGTGGCTTTGAGTCATCAAAAAAAACTTTTGATTTGCCATCATTAAACAGTTTGAAAAGTTTTGGACATTCAACTAATAATTTCAGAAAGGCAGAAATGCACAGGGGAGGATTCTTGTTAGCTAGCTTTTTTGGAATTTATATCTGGATGTCATATGTGTAGCCATAAATATCTCTGATGTGGATGCTCTTGATTTTCCCCAATGAGAGTAGAACAAAAATAGACCAGAGGGGGAGGTTGCTTCTCAAAGTCTTACAGAGAATGGACCTGTTTGACAACTCCAAGATAATCCAATACCAGCAACGTTGATTAAGATATTATGGTGCACAATTTCAAAAGCTGTGGCTAATTAACATGGATTTCAGGCAGCGTCTGACGCAAAGCAGCATGTCCTTGGTGACCTTGACTAAGCCAATCTTAGAGCTGTAAAGGGAAAAGAAACCAGATTGAAAATTTTAGTGGCTTCATTGATATTCATAAAAGCATAAAAGAAATTAGATGAAAAGGTGCTTTTTTCCCTGCCATCTTTTTAAAAAAGGCAGCTTGCAAATTGACATAAAATTACTTAAAAGAGAGGTATCTTAGGAAAGGATTTAAGAGGGGTAGAAGTGGTATGTTTGAAACTGGAGGGGGAATACGAAGTGGACGGAGAGTAGCTAATGACTGATAAAGTGTCTGCACCAGCTGGCTGGAAAATAGCTATACATTAAAATGAGGAAGTAAATCTAAAGTGTAGGTAACGTTTCAGAAAGTGAAGTATAGTCCTGGGTTCACAAAGAAATGTCAATAAATGGTAAATGGACTGAACTTATATAGCGCCTTTCCAGTCATACAGACCACTCAAAGCGATCGGTAGGCAACTTGAGGTTAAGTGCCTTGCCCAGGGGCACATCGACATATGGCAGGAGGAAGCTGGAATCGAACCCACAACCTTCTGATTGCAAAACTACTCTTCCTACTGTGCCACAGTCGCCAATAAAATAGGTGTTAAAGACAACATCAGGTTCCAGTCTCAGAGTTAATTCTTTCATTACCTTCATATTAATGTGTCATTATAGATTTCCAATTTTCCATATTGTACGGGGTACTTTTACAAGAAAATTTGCTAGATCCTAAATAAAATCATAGTAACAAAATTTCCCATTCCTTCTCTGTAATCTCAACAAAAGATTAATCCAGATTATTAACATAAGAAAATAGCATGAAGTCTAACAAATGTTAGTTCAAACATAGCTTTCTTTAATTGGTGCATATAGCAGTCTGGAATTTCATTGTGATTCCATGAAATAAACAAACACAAAGTAGCCCTTTATTATGAAGTAGATGAGAAAAGATCGTTTTTTAGTTTTTTAGAAATAAAAATCCAAAAAATGTGGCATTCATTTCTATTCAGCTCCCCTTAATGAATTTGTAGAACCATGTTTCACTGCAGCCACAGATGCAAGTCTGTTGAGGTGTGTCTCCACCAGTTTTGCATGTCTAGAGAGTAATAGTTTCGCTATTTTTAAACAGCTTAAAACAGTGTTTTTCAAAACTTGTCACAGATTCTCAATTGGATTTAGGTCTGGGCTTTGACGGGACCATCTAAAACATTGACTGTTCCATTGTAGCACATGCTGTATGTCTAGGGTTGTTTTCCTGCAAGAAAGTTTCTTTCTCAAACCATTTACCTTTCTTATTTCACATCACAACTATCAGCCTCTTTGTTTCGGTTAAAAAAATAAAATTCTAATTGAATCCAATACATTTTGCGGTTGTAATGTGAGTGGAAAAGTTTAAGGGGCGTGACTTATGCATGGCCCTGAATTGTTGTCTGTACATAGCTTAGTGTAGTAGTAAACACTCCTTCCGGTTACATCAGACAGAGAGATAACATGAAAAAAATTTAACTTTCTTTTTCTCTGGTAAGTATACATTGAGTATACATCAACTGGCTCGCTTGCACGGCATCTGTTCTCTTTGAGGCAAAATCACTTCAGTATTGATTAGCTGTATTACATCCTCACCGCTTCCACCAGGCAGACTTGCAGCAGGGCTGTTAGCTGATCTATATTGATTGATGAGGACAAATGCATGGAGAATACTCCACTGCACTAAATTGATGCTTCTGCCCCCCATCCTCTTAACATTTCTTCATCAATTTGTAAAGCCTTTCAGGTAAATGGGCTTTCGGCGCATGGTGCAAAACCACATGTGCTCCAGCTGTTTTGAGAGCAGGCAGAATGGTGGAGTTGAACACAGAAACAGCAGACGCAGGAGTCAGTGGTTAGAGAAAAGCAAGGGTTTGATGAAACCTATAGGCAGAAGGAGAGTAGGCAGGGCTAAAGAACAAACAAAAACTTTGGGTAATTCAAGCAAGATATAAAGGTGTTAAATTAACAGATTCTGAAGATGTGGTAACAAAAAGAACAGACAGATAAATGAAACGCTATGAGTTTGATTCTAGCTATTTAAATATAGTTTCTCATACGGGTTATCATACAACTTGGACTAATTCAGACTTTGTGACATTACCATCCGAAATTTCAATGTAGTTTTGGACAATTTCTTTGCAATTGACTCATACAAATTAGCGCATAATTGTAAGAGGGAAGCAAAAGGTTATGTTATTTTAAGTTAAGTGCTGGACAGAGGTACAAAAAAGAAAAAACAGCAAGTACAAAAAGATGAATAAAAAGACTCCTTCCCTTTTACCAATATCTCTCATGCTGTATTAAAAGCCAGTGAGTACAGATGTGACTTTAAATGAGACACAAACAATTTTGACTGTTGGAGTCTGTGATGTTTAAGGGCAGTTTATTCCACAGTTTAGGGGCTATAACCATAAATGTGTGGCAGATAACAAACTCCTGAACACACTAAACTATACTCTGAAACAAGGTAGTGGCAGATTCATGCTGTGGGAAGGCTTTTATTCGTCAGAGACATGAAAGATAAATTCATGGTATTTTGATGGTGAGCTAGAGGTTTACCTTCCAGCACGACATAACCCTAAACTGTCTACATGGTGTATTGTATGGTTCTCTGAATTGTTGTATTCTTATTTCAATTTAAGTGTTTGGTTTGAGATAGGTAAATGTTTTTGCTTTTGTACTGTAAAGATATGCTACATATTATACTAGCAATTAAAAGTTGCAAAAGTTCTGCCAAACACACAGCTGTAAGAAGGTCATCGGTGACATGTTGGTTTAGTTTGAAAAGACCTGGACTTGAAGATCAGTTTAAACAAGCTCCACAAACAATGTTACTCTTGAAGTGTAGCACAGGGATGTTACAGCCACAATGTAATCTAAATAAGAAAAGGAAAATGTAATTAAAAATAAACGAGAACTTGTTATGTGAACCTCTGTACCAAATCAAGTGCAAAAAAAAAGGTTAATGCTCCCAGTAATTTCCCCTTCGCTATCGCCATGTTCTAATTTGGCTGATGTCAGGATTAGGTAATTAACATTTATCAATCTCCAAGAGAGACCTTTCCACCATGAGGGGAGATTGATGTCTAACCCGCCATGGTCTTTACTTGCCCACTGCACTGCTCCCTAGGCCATTACCAACAACAAGCAGTCGGGAAGAGAGCTCAGCTCAAGGCTCAACTGTCATCAAATGCCATTATATGCTGCACAGCACTTAACAGTAAGTGACTAGATGGACTGATGTGGTGATATGTACCTGCAAAGTTCATGGTCTGCAATGCAGCCATTAGGTTTAATGTGCACTGACCCTGTAGGTAATAGTATCTTTAAAATATTATAGTAAAGATAAAAATGATAAAAATTGTTAGATCATTTTTATTCACGCATAAAACTGTAAATACCTTATTTTACATTCTATCAGCCATCAATGTAGGTAATAAATGGGCCGTATCTGATGCACTTTGGCAATGAAGCTATAAATTTGGGAAATTTGGGGTATCCTTTAAAACCGGTGGACATTCTGTTTTTTGTTTTTACTAAAAAAAAAAAACCCCCCCCCCCCCCCCCCCCCCCCCCCCCACACACAACACACACACACACACACACACACGCACACACACCCAGTTTCCTCTTACTTCTAGAGTTCTACATGTTTCTTATAAATAAGTGTACGGTACCTTAAAAGACTATGCCCCCTCCTTACAGATTTCTTCTAATCATTTGATTTTCTGTCACACAGGGGGCAAATACTTGTTCAGTGCAATTCAGTTGTTTTAACAAACCTTTCCAATTCATCTTTGTCTAATAAATAATGACATAGGGGAATCTGTCATGTGTGATTCTCTGCACGTAATGTTTAATTTAAAGAATTTCAGAGCATAATAGATATAAGATTATTAAAACAGTCTAAAATTGACAGGAGTTTTATTTTGTTGTTCACTAGTTTGAAATTTTAGGCTACTTTAGAATGAGGAATGAATCTAGGATGCATCTTGTCTTTTTGACCGTGGGAGGAAACTAGAGTACAAAGAGAAAAACAGTAAAATCGCTGCAGCTGAGAGCATTCCTCTTTGTTAAATTGTAGATAAAGTGCAGATTTCTCATGCTAGTGAATGAGCATCAAAAGGTCACTCTCTTTGTCACAATGATCTGTGCAACTGAAAAAGAAAGTAGATGAGATACAGGTGGAACAAGAAGAGATCATTAAATCTAATATGCTGGAGCTCCGCTTTCTCTAAAGGAAGTATTTTATCTCTGACCTCAAGCAGTATGAAAAGGGAAGGCTTCAACAGTGGTGTATTATTTTTAGGGCTGGAAAAAAGGGGAAAGACAGAGAGAAATTTTGATAAACTACCACTGATAAAAATTTTTTCCCCAGGCTCCAAATTTTAGGGGGCCCTTTTAAATAATAAAAAAAAATAACACAAAAATTAACATTTTTTTTATAATGAGACAGAAGGAGACAAATACTTGAATTTAATGCAAGATAATTTAAACACTATTATATTCTTACTTTAACCACAAGGGTTGAACAGCTGGGTGGGATTTATATGTTTCAACAACCAGATACAATGATGGAATTCCTGTCTCTGCATATTAAGGAATTCCACAGCTTATATAACAAGTATGAACAGGAAAAGCATAGGCTGAATAAAATAGGCTTTTCCATGAGACAAGATGTATCCTTTTTCTGCTTTGTGAAATAGCGAATAGCATTGTGTTTGTCCCCTCGGCTTCTCTGTAATTCCACAGTTGGCAGCAGTGCCAACCACCAGCTCCCACTGCAGTTTTTAGCTAAGCAGGACCGACAGCATTGATTGCTTGGCCTTTTTTACCCCCTAATAAAGCCAAAGAAACGGCTCAGAGTCTTTAGAGGATGACTCAACCCCTTTAATGGGAACATCAGGTGCAAATGTACTTCTAAAAGTTTCATCAATTCTCTGATGCAGTGGTGATTTGTAGACATTATCTCATTACAATAGCTGCATGCTCTCATGCATTATATTATATTATATTATATTATATTATATTATATTATATTATATTATATTATATTATATTATATTATATTATATTATATTATATTATATTATATTATATTATATTATATTGCACCATATCTGTATAATTTTTTCTTGCATGTTTACCTGATACTGTATTCTTATGGTCTTTACAATTCTTTACAATTCCTAGAAAATGGAATAGAACGATGAACATTTGATGGTTGGTGAATGAGCACAATGAGCTCCTTTACACTGCATTAATGCTGCTCTATGGTTTACATGACCCCACCAACCAGATAGATTAGATGAATAAATCCTCCAGAAAGAAACACCTTCTAATTCTCCTGGGATATCAATAACCCTGTCGCCTTCCTTTCCAGAGAAGAACCAGTCCCCTGCTGTCGTTGTCTGGATACCTGTCTTGCCTCCGTTTGTCTTCACAAAATAAATCTGTTAAAACGTTACCCTGAATTTGTTGTTGTGTTCTACTCATAGTTTAAAGAAACGCTCCATTACGACAATAATATATTGGGAGTGCTAAAAATCCAGTGTGGGCATAATTAGATTCTAGCCTTGGCATAAGACTTGCCTAGTCCAGCTTCAGATTCTCTGGCAAACAATATATTCAGGGATGCACTGCACCAGAGGACTTCCACAAGACCCTGCAAACACCTTTTATGTTCTGACAGATTTTAATTTTACTGTGCAGTCTTCATTCCGGATGAAAAACTCTAATTTGAAATGACAAAACTCTTTTACCTTGTTCTTTTTAGTAATTGTGGGCACATTGGAGATTTGTGTCTATACAAACACAGAGCAATGTTTTTTTTTTCTGGTTAAAGCCTTACATTTTGTTAAAAAAGTTTTCCAAGACTGGGAAATGTCAAAGTTTGATTGCTTTAGAAGACCATGAATTCAGTTGAATTTGTAGCTATTTTAGTTGTCATGTCAACAACTAAAAAGCTCAGATGAGGCTCAGATGAAGTATGAAAGCAAAGGTATGTCTATTATGTACATTGTAAATACTTGTTTACATTTTGCTGGAAGGCTTGACAAATATATAACATTTCAGATTTAAAAATCATACCTTTTGCAGCAGTACTAACTGGCTTAAACCTCATCATCTGACACCCTCAAAAGGTAACTAATCAAGTGCATTCTTATTATTTGCAGCAGAAGAATGTAATGATATGATTCAGTTTTAAAAAAATAAGCAAAGTTTAAGCACTAGATTCTTTTGATTTCCTTAACATGTCTGCTCAAAATGAATCAAATCAATCTATAAAGCTGTGGAATGACTCTTTTGTCCAAACGTTTATAAATTCAAAGACACCCCCATTTAGAAATGTATGTTCCCTGCAGGATAGGTCTAGTTAGGGGTATTTGGTTTTTTTGTAGTTACTGTAACACAGCATGAATTCTATACAACATTAATGCAGGTAAAGTGATTACTTATTCTATGTTGCCCCTGCATGTGGCATAGCTCCACGTTGGTACATATATTTGCTTTGAATGTTACTTTAGAGAGTCCTTGACCACCTGGTAGTTAATGCAGCTGGATCACAATCTGCACCTTGGGGGCCCTAGCTTTTCTTACTTTAATTACATGGTCATACTTTGATTACAATTCAGTCATCTTTGATGCATGTTAATGGATTCTGAAAATCATTTTAAGTCTACTCACAGATGCTGTGGAACATAAGAAGAGCAAGGCGTGAAATGTTATCAAAAGGTTTGCTGTGCAGCAGCACCAACATTGAAGCAGCATCAACCTTTTGACTTGCAAAATCTGTCTTGAGCAGTTCTTTCAAAAGGAGATGGTACTGGGGAAAATAGTGTTGCCAAGTTTGTGTCAGAGCGTCTAGACAGGCTGATACAATGCCCGCTGTCCACCACACTAATCACAACATCAAATCGTATCAGATGAAACGTCTAACCATGGAAGGAGTGGCCTGCCAGCTTGTTTACCCTCCAGTCTCTTTATGTGTCAAAGTGACATATGAAAGTACTTAAATCTGTGAAAACCCATGGAGGCAGCAGAGGCTATTCAACAGAGGATGGCAAAGGTGTACAAATGCAGGAGCAGCATATTTGTAATGAGAAGAGAACAGGGTGCACCAGAGCAGCATAAAGAAAGGAAGGGCTCTATTGCGCATTAAAGTCTGAAATGTTTTACAGGAGGTAATAAAGGCCCTGCCTAATCACACCCACCACGAGTGCACTATCCTTCATTCAATAGCCGTGTACAATCATTGAGGTTTGCCTTTATAAACACCATAGTATATATGTCAGCTTTCTCTAAGTAGAAAGCAAGAGGAAGAACATGATTTGAAGTTGCAAGAGTTGATTTTAAGTATCTTACCAATAATTAACATATTTTATTTGGATTTTATGTTATAGAAAAAAACAAAATAGTGCATAATTGTAAAATTTAGAAGAATAAATGGTTTCATTTTTTTTTTCAAATAAAATCTGAAATGTGTGATGTGTATTTGCATTCTGCCCACTGTACCCTGGCATCCTTAAAAAAATGTCTGATCAACTAATTGCATCCAGAAGTCACCTAAGTTGTAAACAGAGTCAACTTGGTATAACGGCTCAGATGTTTACAAGAGAACATTTGTGAACAAACAGTATCATGAAGCCCAAGAAAAACACCAGAAAGGCCAGGAAAAAAAAACAATATCCAACCCCTGCACATCTCGCTGAGGACTGTTCAGTCCATCATCTGAAAGGTGAAAAAGTATGGCACAGCTACAGCTAGGGCCAACCTACCAAAACACAAACTGACAGAGAAGCAGTACAGAAGCCATAAAGGTAGTCTGAAAGAGCTGCAGAGATCCACAACTCAGGTGGGAAAATTTGTTGACACCACATCTATTACTCATTCACTACAAAAAATAGCTTTTACAGAAGAGTGAAAGAAAGAAAGCAACTGTTTAAAGAAAGCAAACAACCACAAGCCATGTCAGGGCATATAGAAAACATGTGGAAGGAGGTCCTTTGGTACAATGGGACAAAAATAGAAATTTTTTAGCCTATATGCAAAAGCTGAGAGTGGAAGATACCAGACTGTACATCACCCTAAACACACCATATCTATTGTAAAACATGGTGGTGACAGCATCGTGCTGTTGAAATCTTTCTTTGGCAGGAACAAGGGATAGGAAGTGATGGATGGAGCTACATACAGGGCAATCTTGGAAGAAAACTTGTTAAAGGCTACAAAATGCACTACCTGTCACTCACCTAAATGGTCTCTAAATTTTCAGGACTATTTAAATTGTAAATTCTCACCAAAGGCAACATGAATGAACACACACAGAATTATGTAGTATACAAAAGGTGTGAAATAACTAAACATTTTTATATTTTAGATTCTTCAAAATAGCCAACCTTTGCTTTGATGACTGCTTTGCATTCTCTCCATGAGCTCCATGAGGTGGTCACCTGAAATAGTTTTCCTAAGAGCCTTGAAAGAACTTCCCAGAGGTGTAATGAGAGACAGCCAACGATTAATATTTCAGTCATTACAGCAAAGGGCACCTACTTTAAGGAGTCTAAAATGTAAACATATTTAAAGTTCTTTTTCAATTTCTTGTTTGCTGCATAATTGCATATGTGTTCATTCACTGTTTTGAGGCCTTCAGTGAGAATCTACGTATACTGTAAATAGTCAAAAACATAAAGAAAACCATTAAATGAGAAAGGCATTCTAAAACTTTTGACCGGTAGTGTATATCAGACTGGGACAGAGATATTATTCCTGAAGACAACACGGCTAAACATAGAGCCAGAACTACAATGCTATTCATAAAACTTCAGTCCCTAAATGTACAAAGCTTCAGATTTAGACTGCAACTGCAGCGAAAGTTAGTTTTTATAGGTACTTCCTCAGTGGGCTACATAAAATATTTAAACTTAGATTAAATTACCAATGGGTGGACTCTATTTGTTAATTAGATGACATCTAAAGGCAGCTGGTCGCACTGCGTTTTATTTAAGGGCATCTCTCAATTTAAAGGCAATTGAGTACAAATACACTTTATTTTATTTGTTAAAAAGTTAGAAAAACATGTATTGTTTTTCTTTTACTTAACGGTTGTCTGCTACTTTGTGTCAGTCTATTGCAAAAAATTCTTCAAAATTAGGCTATAATTTGTGCTTGCATGTGAAAAACTTTAAGGTTTTTGAATGTCTTTGCAAGATTTTGTAATTTACATCGATAAAGTATTGCTTGATATGTAACACGATGCATCAAACTTTGCTGTTTGAGACGATTGTTATCACATTTAGAAATAATAATAAAGAAATAAGGCTGATAAATGTATTTATCAGACCGAATTACATAAAAAAGCTATTATTTGTTTTGTCTCAGAAAAACAAAAACAGCTCTTTTAAATGAAAACTGGCTGTTTTTATGACACCCAGTTTCTAGAAAATCCAATTGGATCATCAGCAGCTGCATGGGATGGATAGAAATGTCCACAGTCCTGAGGCCTCTTTTGGCTCATTAGCCAACAAGTTGCCTTGAACCCAGTCACCATGTCACAGTCATAAAGTCAAAGCCAACACAGCCTATTGTTTAGTCAGCACAGCAGTGACGAATTCCCATAAGGGAACAGTTTATGATTCATTTGGCTCTGGAGGGCTCATGGCAATTAAGAGTTTCATTCATTAAAACGAGCATCCTGCTGAATTGTGAATACAGGCTCTGAGAGGAAGAAGATGAAACAAGTTTTCTGTGCATGACTGACACAAACATGTGAGCGAGATTGAATCAGTTCATTCAGCACACAGTTCTCTGTACTGCTAAGTCTTCAGTTCTGTTTTTCTGTTTTTAGTTATTTACATGTCTGCTAATATGCCTTTATTTACCTGCACACAAGGTTAAATGCTCAGAAGAGAACATTTGACTGCAGCTTTGCAAAGCATATTGAGATTCAGTCAGCCACTACTTTATATGAATTCATATGTATTTCAGTATTTGTTTACCTAATTTTCTTAAGATTATTGAATGTTTAGGGGAGTTTATCATCTGATTAATCAAATAATTTTATGGATGCCTTGTTCTCATATAACCTCACAAAATTTGCACTTTAAGGATTTCCATTTAAATAAGTGGCCAGGCTGCTCACTGCACTAAAGTGACTAATGTGCCATTTATTTATTCACAAACATTTTTGACAATGCTGAGATAATGTCAGTAGGCACGTATGATTTTTGCCCTGGATAATGATTTCTGGCTTCATAGTTTTAGAACCAGATACATTTCACTGTGAAATGTTACCTAATGTCAGGTGTTGCAGGATACTTGATCATTGGAGTTGTGTCTTGTTAAAATCTGAACAAGTTTTATCAGTACATGTTATAGGTCAAATTTGCTTGGTAACAGAATTTAGTTACTTTTATTCAACAAAGGAATGACTCATATTTTTATTATAGTACCTAATCATATTCATGGTTATAAGGATCTGGAACATAACCCAACAGACAAGAAGTGGGGAGAGGTCACCAGTCCATCCCAGAACCTGTGATAAATGACACAAAAATGTGCACACTATGACATCAAAGGTTCTCTTTCTTCAAACAGGGCAACACAAGTAAATTCAGCACTGTCTGACTTATTTTGATTGATTTAGGCTGTAGTATTCAATGTTTTGGTAGGATCTTAAGAAAGAACAAAAGTAATGTATTATTTCAATCAGTCAGTCATTTTCTACCACTTCTTCCGTAGTGGGTCACGGGGAAGCTGGTGCCTATCTCCAGCAGTTTATGGGCGGGAGGCGGGGTACACCCTGGACAGGTCACCAGTCCATCGCAGGGCAACACAGACACGCACAGGACAAACAACAATGCACACACTCATTCACACCGAAGGACAATTTAGAGAAACCAATGAACCTAACAGTCATGCAGAAAGAACCCCGGCCGGGAGAGTAACAGCAACAGTGCTACCAATTGCACCACTGTGCAGCCCTTTATTATTCTGGTTCTATTATTTCGCATACATTAAAAATGTACCTGGCAAAAATATACCTGACAACTGTTATAGAAAATCTCCATGGTAACCAACTGCTTTGGTGGCAAATAGAGTTAAGTCCAAATTATCCAAAACATCACCCTTATCTTTTGCTCTCACCACAGATTATCTATCAAATTCAAGTCTGGACTCTGCTGGGCCCCTCCAAAAGGTTAAAATAAAAAGGTTACAATAAGCCTAATTTGCCAAGAGATGAATAACTGTGGGCTGTAGGTGGCATTACGGTTCTACAGCTTTAGGTTAAAACTCAGACATGCGCCACAGTCTCAGAATATAGTTTGTGCCGCAGACTTTTCCTTCTGCACAGACAAATGGCAGCCCTCTGCACCAATGATGTGTCCAGCCTGATTCAGAGACATTCCAATTGAGCTGTTAAATAATACAAGCACACTTGGTGCAAGTAATCTTGAAGCTGTAAATAATCCATCTGGTTATCTAAGGGACCAAACATTAGCAGGAAGAAAGCGCAGGCTAATGACATTGCTGCCGAGCCTTCCCAGAGCATACCAGATTTGGTGCATCCTGACCCTGTCATCTGCCCATCCAGTGTCTCCTGCAAAGCACGTTTTTCACTATTTTCCCTATATCAGTCTTTAAGGTCCAGCAAAAACTGAGAACAGAACCCGACAGTGTCATGCAAGGAGCTTCAAATAGGGGTTCTTGCAGCAAGTTTCCATGTAGAAAGTTAAATATCCAACTTTTTAAGTTCTTTGAACCCACTGGTTGTCATTTAGTTAGCAAATTTAGTTGCAAAAAACGGGAGCAAAGGGAGCAAATTTCTCAAATTACTGTTTTCTCTTTGACATCTGGTGGGCTCTATTGGAAATCATTGTTAGCCTCATGTCTTCTGGGCCACTTATTAATGGAGAATTTTGTAAAATCCTTAACAGCTAAATTGCAAAAAGTAGCATTTTAAATTTAGATGATGTGCAGTGGGCTGCACGGTGGCCCAGTTGGTAGCACTGTTGCCTTGCAGCAAGAAGGTCCTGGGTTTGATTCCCGGCCAGGGGTCTTTCTGCATGGAGTTTGCATGTTCTTCCCGTGCATGCGTGGAGTTACTCCGGTTTCCTTCCACAGTCCAAAGACATGCCTGTTAGGTTAATTGGTCACTCTAAATTGCCCTTAAGTGTATGAATGAATGAGTGTGTGTGTGCTTGGTTGTTTGTGTGTTGCCCTGCGATGGACTGGCGACCTGTCCAGGTTGTACCCCGCCTCTCGCCCATAGACTGTTGGAGATAGGCACCAGCTCCCCCGCGACCCACTATGGAATAAGCGGTAGAAAATGACTGACTGATGTGCAGTGACGCAACACTTCTCCAATATCAAAAGGTGAAGACACTGAATAAATCAAACAGGGTTAGATAACTACGACACTTTTATATTGGGATATAAACCACATTAAGCAAAAAAAGGTTTAGAACCTTCAGGTTAAATTTGAATCAGCTATTGTGGAATGAAGAATTCACCACAGGTTTGCTTTGTTGATGCTTTAGCCTTCCCATCTCATATCTTATCAGGGATATTGCCTAGTCAGGAAACTAAAAGCAAAAATATATATTTTTAAAGCATTCACAATGGCAAAGTTATAACAGAAGGGTAGCATCTGGAGAATGATACCAAGATAAAGTGAACAATTTCTCTCCAGCAATTATGAAGAAATCATGACAGAGACGGCTGTGCCCTCAACCTAGCAGGGCATATATGATTTAATTACAGAATATGAAAAAGTTTCCACAATATCATACTGAAAAAGTTTGATGAGCATTTGGTTCTAACCGGAAATAGAGAAAAAAAGAAAAACATTTCAAGCTAAGGTGTTTACTAAATGTACAAAAATATGAAAAAGACTTTTTTCATAAAACCGCAACATAAAACTGCAACATAAAAACCCTCCAAAGAAGAGAAAATGAATAAGTGGGTTGGAAAAGGCACCGTAAAAGCTTAAGTGACAGGGCAGCTTTATAGGATCAGGTAGGTTGATGAGGTACAAAGGGATGAAAGAGGACATTATGATGTCAAAGCCATTTCTTATCATCTTTTTTCTCACCTGAGTTTTATTCTCAGAGGTCATGAACATCGTCAAGCTTAGTTATTAGACATTTTGCCCGTAGTTTAAAGGCATGTGAAAGTTACTAGACTAAACCTGAAGAGGAACCTCCAGGTTTGAAGTTTTAACACAATAAGAGGGAGAGAATTAAAAGCTGGAGACTTTATTAACAATTCAAATGGAAAGAGATTGGAAACTGGTGCACAGAATGTTGCAGCCAATGACCTCCATAACCTGACAAAGAAAAGTATGATATCAGGCATAAAATTGGCATAATTTAGGGTCTAAAAATCATGAGTGTTTTTCAGGCTGCTTCCATCGATTCATGCTTTTAGAATTATCGGTGGGGTCAAAAGAGAAAGAGAAAACAGTTTTCTACAAATTTAATTGGTGATGATTTTACTTCTCTTCTGCATAGAGTGGCAGAAGACAATATTCCTCTCCGATTGCCTCTAAATAACCCAGATGTGTTTGGTCCTGCTTCAGTCAAATGGACCGGACCCAGTTTGATGTGCTGCAGTTTGGGCTCCAGAATGGGCCTGCCCTCTATCTGAGCCAAACAGGCCCAAGCTCTCCTCTTTAGGGATGAGTTTTATTTCTCCCAAAAATATCCCAATAGTATAAAAATTGAGTAGACTACAATGAACTATCAAAAAGTTTGAAAGCATTTAAAATGTGACAGTAAGTTAAATTTTTATAACCATATCATAATTCCTTCCAAGTACTTGCCATGCAGGGCATTATTAATAATTTATATTATTTCATTAATGTTAGTGCAGTATTAACACCTACCACACTTTTCTTTTCACACAATTATTTGCAATAACAGGATATTGTAAACAAAAATCATGTGGCACCTGCTAGTAAAATGAATCATTGTGTCTTTAAGCAGGTTAATGTTTCAAATCATTTGGCCAAGTCAACACAAGACACTTGCTCACCATGTACAAAATCAACCTTCTTCCATTGCCATCTCAGAAATTAAAATCCTATTGAAAAGCTGTGGGGTGAGCTCAAGAGAAGAGAGCATAAGATATTGCTACTTCAATTATTGTTAAGAGAACTACCATCATGGCTCCACCATCACCTAAATATAACTGATCATTTGGATTAATTACAAATTTTGCCCACATTCTAGCCTGGCATATATTTTAAACCATCAGAACATGCATTTTTTTTTATTTGCTTACATTGTTTGGCATACTTTAATGGAAATAAGGCAGTAGCACAGCTCTATATTTCTAAAGAAACAAAGAATAAACACTCATAAAGTGGAAGAATAACTGAAATGAAAGGCAATAAAATCCTGTCATTATTTCACCAGGTTAATATCCTGCCAATATGATATTTAGTTAATAACCACTCACACTTTTAGATATACAGTTTTTTGCAAAAGTATTCATACCACCACCTTCAGATTTTTCACATTACAACCTCAAACTTTGGTGTATTGTATTGGGAATTTATGTGATAGAACAGTACAAGGTAGTGCATAATTGTAAAGTGGGAGGTAAAGAATACATTGTTTTCAAAAACATTCACGTTTTAATAAAAATGTGATATTTCTCTCTCTGGGCCAATACTTACAACCACTTTTTGCTGTATTACAGCTGCGAGTCTTTTGAAATACCTCTGTGCCAGAGAGGAATTAGATCTAGAGACTGATTTTTTTTTCCATTTTTCTTTGCCAAGTAGCTTTAGCTCAGTCAGATTGGATGGATAGTATCCATCTTCCCATCAACTCTGGGGAGCTTCCTGTCCCTGCTGAAAAAACCATCCCCACTGCACAACTAGGTTTCACAGTGGGCATCAGGTGTACAGGATAATGTGCAGTGATTTGCATTTTACATGCATGCCAAAAAGTTCAATTTTGCTTTCATCTGACCAGGGTACCTTCTTCCAGTTATTTGCTGTGTCCCCTATTTGACTTTGACAATGGGGAAACAAGATTTTTTATGACTTTTTGTTCACAGTTGATTTGTAGACTCCACAATTAATAGCTGTTTGTTCATTAGATTCTCCTTCCAGAGTGGTAAAGGTTTGCAGCTCCCCCAGAGCTACCATAAGCCTCTTGGCTGCTTTTCTGATGTATTCGACCAAGCCTTGGTAGATTTGCATTTGAGCCAAACTCTTTTCATTTTCACATGATGTATATAAAAACTGGTTTATCATGTAATCCTGCTTTAAACTCCACAACATTTCCTAGTATCATCCTTAAAGATGTCAAGGACAATAACTGAAATTAGCAAATTCAAACAGACAACTCTTTCACATAAACTCCACAACATCTCTTTTTGACATGCTCATTTCAAACAAGAGTTAACTCGCTTTTAGGCAATGCTGGCATTCTAATATAAAATAAGTCATCAATATCACATTTTGTCATTGTGTGTTGTGGTTTCTTGCGCCTTTTGTCCCAACCAGGGAGGCTGGTGTTTAAAACTTAAAAAGAAAGACAACTGCTGTCCTCCTGAGGGCAAGAACAGACTGTAAAAGGACATGAATAATACAATGTGAAGTATGCACCAAGGTATGAGAAATAAAATATCTAAAGAAGATTATGCCTTCTAGGGTAAATAGTACCTCACAAATAATCTTAAGTGTATTTCTAAGAGATTTAATTATTTTTGCTTTTCAATATTCCTCCAGCACAGCCGACACTAGTTGCTCTTTTCTGTTGGTAGCTTTACAAATTTTGCTAAGAAATACGAACTTTTGATTTTGGCTGGTTTTAAAATCTGTAGTGACATTCTGATTCTTTAAGAGCTTAGACCTATACGCTGACTCTGCATGTTCCTCCTGCATCTCCAGCAGGTTAAGGTTATGCTAATTAGAAGTAAAATACCATAACCTTAATCTGAAAGCCGACCTTAGAAGCCCCGATGAACATCAAGATTTCAGACTTTTTTTGATGTAATTTCTTTCTATTTCCGCTTCTGGAGACCTTAGTAACACATGGCTGATAATTACTGACATTGAAGAGAGGCAATTATAGACAATCACTCTAAACTGTAGCATTTTTTTGTCTTTCTCTTTCTTGTTCTCCACAATAACCTCCAACTGCTGAAAGGGAAAGCTGGGGATGGTGTCAGAAGTAGACAAAGCAAGTACATTTAGTTCTCTTCATGGCCCAAACAATAGAGGTCAAAGATAGGTCAGGGGAAATGGCTATT
The DNA here is from genome assembly GCA_036173005.1 of Crenichthys baileyi. Lineage (NCBI taxonomy): Eukaryota > Metazoa > Chordata > Actinopteri > Cyprinodontiformes > Goodeidae > Crenichthys > Crenichthys baileyi. The sequence goes on along the minus strand of JAHHUM010002742.1, from coordinate 46,526 downwards.
AGGAATACAAATGGAAAATCAGAGAGCAGAGGAAAAGATATTGATCAATGAAAAAGTTTTCTGTATTCCAGCTCAGCTGAAGAGTCTGCTTGCCTGAGGTAAATTACCTTTGTCTAAAGAGACTTTCCCTTTGTGAACTATGGCCATGACCCCACCACATTTACATGAACACTGTATACCCCCCATAATTTTTCTGAGCCCCTCCCTGATTGGCCCAGGACAGTCTTCCTGTCTCTGCTTGGCCGGAGCCACCGAATCAATCATCCTTCTGTGGCTCTGATGATGTGGCTGTCTGATCAATGATACCACTAATAATAACTGCAATGCTGTCACCTCACCTCTCATCATCCCGACCGACACAGCCAGGGGGCAGCTCTCTGCAGATTGCCTCTGCAGATTAGGACTCCATTAGAAAAAGCTATTTACCCACCTTTTCCACCCCTCCGGCTCTCCTTCACTTTGTTTGCCAACCAGAAGACCCCATGAAGGAGAAAATAACCCTTTTTTCAAATTGAGAAATAACTGCTTCATGTATATTGCTCCAGAGGCATCAGATAAAACCAGACCCTGAAATTTTTGTTTCAAGGCACCACTTGTGAAGATCACTGTGAAGTTTGAACTCAGGGGCTTAAAAAATTGCATGCAGCAGCTCCTTCTGCAAGTACTATTTATCATTTTGCAAGTACATACCACCGTGGCTTCTCCAGCAACCTTAGTTAAAGGTTAGCTCTGAGCACAGCCACTCCTCTCTGTTTTACATTACAATAAAAACTACATTTGGTTTTGCAGAAACAATTAGGAGTAACATGGCGACTAGTCATGTTAATATCTACCAAGCCCTCAAAGACACAAACTCTGTGACATCTTACACACCTTGTCACCTTACAACCAAAAATGTGAATGCCATTTATTGGATTTTTTTCACGTGATAGACAAACACAAAGTAGTGCATAATGGTAAATACTTGTGAACTGAAAGAAAAATGATATGTCATTTTCACAGTTTTACAACTAAATAGCTATAACATGTTGTGCCTATTTCTATTCATCCTGAGTCAATACTTTGTTGAATCACCTTTTACTTTAATTAACTGTGTAAGTCTTTTGGGGTATTTCCAGCTGTGCACATCTAGAATCTAATAAACATTTACTTTCAAGTACTGCAACAGATCCACAATGAATATTGACTAGGCATTTCTGACACATGAAAAGCCTTTAATCTAAACCAATATTTGCCCAATATTCTTCATTTTCCATCAACTCTGATCAGTGATGAAAGTTTGTGGCAATGTGCAGTGTTTGTTTTCCACCATCAGTAGTTTTTCACATAGACCAAAAGTTTAATCTTGGTCTAATTCTTCCTAGTGTTTGTTCTGTCCTCTACATGGCTTGTGCCAACCTTTAAACTGGACTTGAAAACAGGACGTAAACAAAAGTTCTAATTATATAAAGAGCACATCTAATAGTGCTCATGTGAACAGATTCTCCCACTTGAGTTGCAGATCTCCGCAGCTCCTCTAGAGATGTATTGAGTCTCTTGACTGCTTTTTCTGAATATGGATTAAACACTACTTCTTGATATATTTAAAGCTTAGGATATTGCTATATAAGAAGCTTTAAACATCTCAAGCTTTAAACATCTCAAGGAGCACTGTTTAAAGCTTGGGATATTGCTGTATTACCTAACAGTGCTTTAAATTTATCAAAACCTTATCCCTGACCCAACTTATGTGTCCCTTGGTCTTCATGATGTTGTTCTCTCAAACATTCAATGAACAGCTGGACACATTGACTCCCATTTGCCAATGAAGTGACTTCTGAAGGCTAGAGTTTAATAGGGTTTGGGGCAAAATACAAATTCATGCCACACTTTTTATATTTGTTTTCCACTTTATAATTAGACAGTTCATTTTGATGCCCAACCAAATAAAACACTAATAACATTGACTGAAGATTTTAATTGTAATGTGACAAATTTGGAAAGTCAGTCAGTCAGTCATTTTCTATATTGCTTGATCCATAGTGGGTCGCGGGAAATTTGGAAAGTTTCAGGCATAATAATACTCTTGGATGGCACAGAATATTTGGACTTTTTCAAGAAGAAAGAAAAGAATTATAGTTTATACCTTAAAGTCTGCCTGAGGGCCTACAAAAAAGAAATAAGTAACATAAATCACTGCACTAGGTGCCCAAGCCCATTACAGGAGTCACTTAAAACAATCACTAGTGAAAAAGACTAATTGCATTACTGTTTGTCATCACAACTTCTGTACTAATCTTTGGTATCGTTGTAGCAGAAGTCAAAGAAAGAAAAGCCTCTCATTTACCATCCCAAACAACAGCACATAAATCTGTTGGCCTTTTATTTCTGTGAATAAGTTGATTTGAACCATTGAGAATTTATAAAGAACCAGAATACAAAATGATGTAATATCTGAAACCTCAATTTAGGTGAGCATATATAACTTTTGGGAATGATGAACACAAGCTCCCACTGGCTCTTTTAATTAGGAGCAATGAGCCTTGTAAATCCAAGATTTATGCGTAATTATTTGCAGAAGAATAGCTGCTGTAACACTATAGAAAAATAGGTATTTAGGCAGATACAAATGATCTATTACGATAATGTAACTCCCCTGTCTCTCAAATTTCCCAAACGGCAGTGGAAGTGTTTTGAATTTTCAATGCCAGCGTGGCCATACGAGGAGAAAGAAATTACCGGAGTGAATCTTGTCTCTGGCAGTCCTTTATCGGACCAGCTTTTCCCCAGGTAATTTCGCTGGCAGGCAAGTGCAGTCCTGATAGACAGAATGGAAAAAAAAGAATGTCATATTCCCAGCACCGCTTTTTAATTCATGAGTCCTTTGCGTTATCAAACCACTGAAGTCCTGACCTGTTTTACTTTCTGCAGGTGTCCGTTTTGTGTGTGGGTGTTCTTCCCTCATAAGACTACAGTTTCTTTGCCTCTTCAACATTGCATAGGCCAAGTCTCCTCTTCTTTCCCTAAGGGACTGATAACACCTCACATATAGTAAATCAAGGGTATGGGATGTGATAAGGCTCATGAAATTCAGGATTGGTTTTCCCTAAATTTGATTAGCATTTTATGGTGTTCCCTTTTGTTCTGCCTGGCACAAAGGACATGCAGTGATAGTCTAGTCATACAGTATAGCTCTTATATGTGATACCCTTATTAAACTGGGGCTGGCAAAAATATTTTTTGTATATTTTATCATGCAATGTGTAGCAGTGAGAGATTTAAATTGCCTCGTGCAAAGGAAAGTTCAAAGAGCATGGAGTTTGGGTTATTGTTTCTTACTGGCTGTAAAAATAAAATCACCAGCTTTTGTAGTGAGGTGGCAACACTCACTATAGTTAGTACAATCTATTGTTTGTGTTTCTATGTCTGGCTCCTTCCTCTGGATGACCAGATCAGATCTCTCTAGTGGTGCCTCAGCAACCAGTTTCCCTCCATGGTCTTGTTGGGGGACTGTGACCAAGGATACATCTTTTAGTCATGAAGTTTAGGTCAGAACTCAAAACAGCCAACTGAAACAAACGGACAAAGTTACAGAATGCACTGAAAGGCAAACTTAAACTGGGTTCAGAAAGAGTTGTGACAAGCTGAATGTGTCACATATTGTCTCAACATCTGCTTAGACAGTATCCTCCTGATAATTCTTAACTGAATCAAAGCTGATAAATCATGATAAATTGTTTTAAGATTGATAGCATCTAGCAATACTTTAATTCTGGCATATTTTCCTTGCCCTTCTAATGACAAACACATTATGATGCTGCCAACACCATGCTTCACTGTGGTGAAACTCATAAACTAAGGAGTGCTGGTCATTGTGCTTGTTCTCCACTACATAATTTAGTAGTTTTGGTATTTTAATTGTCAACATTTTTCTGGTACAAAAATAGCTATCTGCTACAGGAAATGTATGATCTACAGGGGTTGGACAATGAAACTGAAACACCTGTCATTTTAGTGTGGGAGGTTTCATGGCTAAATTGGACCAGCCTGGTAGCCAGTCTTCATTGATTGCACATTGCACCAGTAAGAGCAGAGTGTGAAGGTTCAATTAGCAGGGTAAGAGCACAGTTTTGCTCAAAATATCGAAATGCACACAACATTATGGGTGACATACCAGAGTTCAAAAGAGGACAAATTGTTGGTGCACGTCTTGCTGGCGCATCTGTGACCAAGACAGCAAGTCTTTGTGATGTATCAAGAGCCACGGTATCCAGGGTAATGTCAGCATACCACCAAGAAGGACGAACCACATCCAACAGGATTAACTGTGGACGCAAGAGGAAGCTGTCTGAAAGGGATGTTCGGGTGCTAACCCGGATTGTATCCAAAAAACATAAAACCACGGCTGCCCAAATCACGGCAGAATTAAATGTGCACCTCAACTCTCCTGTTTCCACCAGAACTGTCCGTCAGGAGCTCCACAGGGTCAATATACACGGCCGGGCTGCTACAGCCAAACCTTTGGTCACTCATGCCAATGCCAAATGTCAGTTTCAATGGTGCAAGGAGCGCAAATCTTGGGTTGTGGACAATGTGAAACATGTATTGTTCTCTGATGAGTCCACCTTTACTGTTTTCCCCACATCTGGGGGAGTTACGGTATGGAGAAGCCCCAAAGAAGTGTACCACCCAGACTGTTGCATGCCCAGAGTGAAGCATGGGGGTGGATCAGTGATGGTTTGGGCTGCCATATCATGGCATTCCCATGGCCCAATGCTTGTGCTAGATTGGCGCGTCACTGCCAAGGACTACTGAACCATTCTTGAGGACCATGTGCATCCAAGGCGGTGCTGTGTATCAGGATGACAATGCACCAATACACACAGCAAGACTGGTGAAAGATTGGTTTGATGAACATGAAAGTGAAGTTGAACATCTCCCATGGCCTGCACAGTCACCAGATCTAAATATTATTGAGCCACTTTGGGGTGTTTTGGAGGAGCGAGTCAGGAAACGTTTTCCTCCACCAGTATCACGTAGTGACCTGGCCACTATCCTGCAAGAAGAATGGCTTAAAATCCCTCTGACCACTGTGCAGGACCTGTATATGTCATTCCCAAGACGAATTGACGCCGTATTGGCCGCAAAAGGAGGCCCTACACCATACTAATAAATTATTGTGGTCTAAAGTCAGGTGTTTCAGTTTCATTGTCTAACCCCTGTATGTCAGCAACTGATCATTTAAAGGAATTTTCTATATTCTACTCATAAATGACTGTAAGGGAATGTGAATAATACCCATCAGCAGGTGATTGCTGATAGTTACATTTAGTTTGATCAGAGTTCATAATATGTCATATTTTAAATGTCTTTCAGTGTTTAACCCTTTCTCTCTCCTAGACATAGCTACTGACTGAGGTTCTACTGTGACTAACTCTATGTGCTCTCTTCAGACTCTAAACTTGAAAACTGGCTGAGTTTATGTGTTCTTTCTTTCTAGGTGAAACGACTAAAGGAGCTACATCCATTAACATTTACCTTTTCCTTCCCATAGAAAGTACTCCTTGATCAGTGCTTCTTTGCTCTCTTTATGTCTCTGCTCTGTTCTCTCCAACCCCCAGTCGGTCGTGGCAGATGGCCGCTCACACTGAGCCTGGTTCTGCTGGAGGTTTCTTCCTGTTAAAAGGGAGTTTTTCCTCTCCACTGTCGCTACATGCATGCTCAGTATGAGGGATTGCTGCAAAGTCAATGCCAGTGACTGTCCACTGTCTCTACATGCTCATCCGGGAGGAGTGAATGCTGCAAGTCACTGACTGGATGCAATCTGCTGGGTTTCCTTAGATAGAAAAACTTTTTATCCAATTTGAATAAATAACTGAATCTGACTGCACTGTTCAATGGTTAGGACTAGTTGGAATGTATGTACCTGACTTTTGTGAAGTGCCTTGAGACGACATGTGTTGTGAATTGGCGCTATATAAATAAACTGAATTGAATTGAATTAAATTGAATTAAATGTGTTAACTTGCTTAAATGAGGAATAAGACCACTATCAATAGAAATAAGGTGCAAAGAAAATCTTCAGAAAATGATATTCAGTTAAATCAAATTACAATGTGTAGTTTAAGCAATTTTATGATTGCCTATCTCAATAAGTAATCTAAATTTATTTTTGTTGTTGTTGTTTTGTAATCTAAATTTCTAAGTACCCATAGAATTATACTGATAAGGAGTGGCTGACTTAAAAGGAAAAGATACATTCCCAAAGCGGCAAATTCATCTCCAGAGCCATTTGCAACCTATGTAGTGTTTTCCCCTTAAAACAAGCGAAGGTAAAATAAGTGTCATTGTTTAACTTTTTATTTTTTTAGCATCATACCTTAAAGTATGAGGCTGTCACCACTATTCCCTGGTTTTGGTGGTTATGTGTTTCCAGGCACTATTTTGCATAAATATCTTCTTTATATGTGGTGACACTAGTTGTTTTCTCAAATACTAATGGTTTTTATGATGCTATATGAAGTTTTTACACAGAGAGGTAAAATAATATTGAACAAGTGAGCATTTTCCTGTTATTATATATTTCTAAAGGGGAAAAAGTGCATAAAATTCATGTGGTGCTTCTTGTTCAATGCATTGGTAATAAGAGACTTTTTAGAGGCCATCAATTAGGACTACACCAGCTGATATTAATTTCCAAAGATAGAGAGCAGAATCGCTTTCTAAATAATGATTGGTTTTAGCTGGTTCCCTGGCTTTTTTGCACCACCCTTAGTTCAGGTTTTCAACACTTATTTCTCCCAATTTATGACACAGAAATTAATTTATGATAAATTTTATGGTGTGAATTTCATGTCAATACACCCATTACAAATATAAATAGTGAGAAAAACACTGGCATATTAAATTCTTATTTCCCTTGCTTTTTAATTCTTAATCTTTATTTCTTAAGAAGATTGTTCTGCAGGTCTGGATTCTTTGTCCGCGCACTTTTCTGAGTACATTTGCAGAATTTGGGGGTCTTTGGGGTTTCGCAAGACACCAAGTGGGGGGTCATTGAATGATTTTCAGAATCATGGTGATGTGACCCCTGAGGAGTATGGAGGGCCAAAAGCGACAAAATTAAATAAATATATCATGAAATAAATAAATGTACCATTAAATGTTCTATTAAATAATTTAATGGTACATTTTATTAAATGCATTACTAAATAAGTAATTACACTATGAAATTATGTAACTCTATATTTATTTTTTAATAAATAAATACAGAAAATAAATATAAGTACTTTTAGGGGGTCGCCCGTCTTTGGTACTGTTATATTGTGGTCACAGGGTGAAATACATGGAAATGAAAAAATCCACAGTTGGATAGTAAATGGGTGAACTTACTGAAGTGATTATGTAGCTCATGAAGTTAAGTCATCATAGTAGATTACTATAATAACCACTAAGGAACATCCCTTGTGAATATTGTGTTAACATGCTGAAAGAGAACAAAGTATCTCTTGTAAAGAACCTGCATTTAAAGATAATGTTGCTGTCTGATTCAGTATGAACAAAATCAGAGTAGGTTAATTGCACTGCAATTAAATCCAATCAAACAAAAGCAGAGCAGTTTAAATATGATTAAGAAAGAATTAGATTGGGATAGGTATTTAGTCAAGCCAAAAAAAAGCCACAAAATTGATCAGACACAGCTGCAAAGAAACTCTGCCATCAATAATTATATCAAAAGTGAGACTGATCACAATGTTACACTTTCTTTCAAACACTGGAGACTTTAAGCATTTTAATAGCTTTTTACTTATTGGTAGATTGATTCAGATGTCAGGATTAGTCAGTGAGCAAGGAGAAACATTTTATTGAATTTAATACATAGCAATACTCACACTCAAATGGTATCATTTACTGTACATATTGACAAGAGCTTTCAAGTTGGGTTTTATCTTTAAGGCAGTTGAGATGTTGTACTGTCATGGAAGGCTGTGTGTGTGGAAGATAGAAAGAATAAGATATTACCTGAATATGGCTTTCCAACAGAAAAAAAAACAAAGAGGCGAAGCTTATAATACACCATCCATTTGTCTTGTCCTTTATTAAGGAATTTTTCTATTTGCATTGACTGGCTACAGAGAATTAATGTGGTTAGTGAGTGGAACAAGTTGGAAAAAATGCTTAAAGAAAGATTGTGAAGGCTGCGTGAGTATGTGCTGCAAGAAAGGACTGCGGGATAAAAGACAAAAACACAAGCCAAAGTGAGTTAAATTGAAATGCTCTAGGACAGGAACAGAAATGTAAAATAAGGAAAGGAGACAGCAGAATGATTAGGTGGAAGAAACAACAAAGTTAAGGTTTAGAACATGTAGATCTCTAAGCAGGTTAAGAATAGCCGTGGCTGTTAGCCCAACTGTTCCCGGTCAGTGAGAGGTCATGCCTGCCATATCTATTAGCAAGTAAACACAGGATAGTCTCTTAAACGGCCTCGTTCTTCGCCTTGCAGCCACAACAGAGTGATGACGGCCTTGTCTAACAGAAAGGCTAATAATCCATCGGTCTGATTTGTAGCAAACGGGGCAATTTCAATACCTGTCTTCAGCTTGATACACGAGGCCCCCATTTGATGAAGGGCCAATTTGCCAAGGGGCCAACAGAGGTTAAGTTCAGAAGGTGCCTTTATTTTGTCCTCTTCACCAATTACAGTGAAACAAGTTTAAGAGGGACAGATTCACCAATAGTAAGAGTAAGAATAAAATGTTTTTTTGGAAACTTGTCTACTTTCCATTTTTTTAAAATAATGATCTGATTGCAACATAAAACTGAACAGCATCCCCTAACAGTACATATTATAAAATGTGCTAAAGCACTAGTCCGAAATTTCAATGCAGTCATCCTGTAGGAAAACGCAATTTTGTCCTAGTTTCAACCATCTGACCCAGACTCCCAGAAAAAAGTACTTTGGTTTGGATGTTCAGGGACCACCTAGGATCCTCCAAGGTTTCAGTCTGCTATAAGCTAAAGAGCTGGACCACCAATGCAACTGTCCACAATGAAGTGAGTTGAACATCAATATGGACTGAGATGGTGCTGAAAAAGTAGGAAGCATCAGTCCAAAACCTATACCTATAAACTAAAACAAAATTTGCAGTTGTCCACATTAATAAGCTAAATGCCTTCTGAAGAAGAGCTTTATGGTTAAACTAGGCAGTGATTGAACCGTTTAGCCGCAATGACAAGAACTATGTTTGTAATAAATTACTCCTATTAGTCAACACATTTAAAAAAATTGGGTTTTTGCTCAAAAGATTTAAAATAAAAGCTCCTTTTTTGTAGCTATTTTGACATTTTTTATTATTATTTTTGGTGGAGCCACAGTCTTTTCACATGTATCTAGTAGATCTCATTTTCATTTCTGCTTTTCATTACATTACTGCAGAGCCAGCCCCAAATACCTGCTTTCACTACACAGTGAGTGTTCTCTTCCCATTTAATTTTAAGGGATTAAGAACTACTGAAGTGGGAATTTAAAGTTAAGACTGTTCAGAGGACCTTTCTTATCTAGTAGTTTTTTTAAGCACCTCTTTTCACAATTTATAGATCATTTCAAAGAGCATACGCCATTATGTTTTAGTGCCATAAATCTACAAATCTTGAAAGCAACACCTGAAATAATTCACAATTTACCTTTCTACTGTTTTTCAAAGCAGATAGGTCATGTTAACTATACTTGTTTGACACAATATGAGCCTTTTGGAGGCAGGCCATCACAAAACAAAAAAGTAAACTATTGATTTATGTCTTCTGGAACCTCAGGGCAAGACAGTGAATTATTTTAATCGGAAAACTGCTTTCTTAACCAAAAGAGCTTTCTAACAGGAATACGTCAAATGGTTGTATAGGTGTTTACTGGCAATATAGAAAAGATCATTCTAAGCCAAAAATGGGTGAGTAATGAAAAGTAAAATGTGAAGATCGATGATTTCTTTTCATCCACCATTTGCCCTTGAAATATGAAACAGTTACAACATGCAAGGGATAGAGTTCATACCATAGAGATAACACATAGGTCTTACTGTATCAACAGACCTCTGAGGTGTTAGTTGTGGAGAAGCATAAGGATTTTCAGGTAAGAACATTTTTTCATTGTTGAGTACTCCATCAGGCCGATTTAGATTTTACTGCTTTATTACATGAAATCAAAAACATGCTCTTTATTGTACCTTCAGAATGTTAACCTCCAACAGTTAGTTGCAGGAGTGACTTGCTTTTTTTCTCAGTGTCTGAGCCAAATAAATGGCAAGTCCTTGAAATAAGGTTTTGACAACTACATTACAGCAATGCAGTTAAACCCTAACCAGTAAAGCACAGCCTGATGGTGTTTAGAAAAGTGTTTCTTTTCACTTCTGCTATATTTTATACAGCCACTACAGTGCTCTCTAGTGTAAAGTGTCCTCGTGACGGATCTGCTTGGAGAAATGGAGCTCACACTCATGCACATCAGAGTAATAATGCTGGTCAAAACCGGAGCAGAAATGACAACCTCTACCAAAGAGGTGCTAGAATGTTTTTTTAAATACAGTTTTTGTCAAAAGCAACCCCTCACCACTGTGGTGAAATACAGGCAAACCTGGCTCTCTAGAGGCTCTCTCCTACCTTGTAGCTGGAGATTTTACAAATAATATAGGTGGCTATTGTATGTAGAGTTCAGGATTCCAAGTGTTACACCAAGTCACATGGAGATACACAGAACAAAACCATGAACTAAGGGCAATTACGAGAGACATGCAAGAATGCATGCAGAATGACCCCCAACCAGGAGTTGAACCCAGGACCTTCTTGCTGCAAGCAACAGTGCTACCAACAGCGCCACCAACAGCAACACTGTGGAGCCCTTCACAAGAACCATAAGTCTTAAATAACATTGTTTATTTAAGAATGGAATAGACATTTTAGCGTTTGATGTTTCATTGCAATTTAAAAAACAACAACCTTAAAAGACACTGAGTACAATTCTTAACATTTACTCTTTTAGGAGTTATTTTCAAAGAATGTTTTAAAGAAATGATACATTTTTGTCAGTAATTCACAGCTTGAGATGACTTTAAACACAGGCATATTGTTACACGACACAAAATTCGATTACAACAACCATTGTTCCGATTGCACCAGCTGCGTTCATCACAGTCAGGTTGTGGGGTAATACATCAAAACCTTGTTTCACAGAGAGATTAGAGATGATTTTTTCGCTCTGTTAACTCTGAATTCAGAATTTACCAAATGTGCACTCTAAAACGTCAATGGTACATAAACTTTTTTACTAGTAACCGGGCTTTACTTTTTAGTGCATATAGAAAAATAAAACCACAGAACATCAAATATACTTAAATCATTCGGGAATAGTGATTACTAACTCATGCAAATGCCTGTTGAATTCTGCAGCAAGCGCAAAATTATCTTCATGATTAATATAGATCTGCTTTAAAACACTTGATGCATGAAGACGAGGCAAGGAAAAGTCTCCCATTTAAAATCAATGCCTTGTTCACCCCCAGATCAAGAGCTTTTTTTCCTCCTCTACAAAACGAAGCGTGTTGTGACATAATCATACCTTTCCCCAGAAGTTGATTAATATTGTAAAGATCAACTCTCCTTCAGGAGAATATTAAACAAGATTTAGATCAAGCACCTCTTGCAACACATTTGCATGCATGAACTATCCCTGTTAGATTTTCCATCATCCAGTTTGGTGTAGTTTTTAAACCCTGTGATCAATTCTTTTTTCTTGCACTGTGTGCGTCCATGTAAGTGCATAAACAGGAGTGGTGATGATCATTAAAGACATCCACAGCTGCCACAAACAGAGAGGACAATCAGAAAAGCAGATATTGCTGGTCCCCAATGTTGATTATTTCCTGTGAAAATGTTCAATGATAGGGCAATTGGTTTTCATAAGCAAAGCATTGTGTATTGCCCTGCTTTTGAATGTATTTACAGTGCCGGTTTTAAAGGTCAGCAGGCAATAAAAAACACATCAGAGGTCTGTTTTCCATAAAAGTGTATTTATTTAATTTTAAGAGGTGCTGTGTGCTATTTTGTCTAGAATTCATTTTAGATTGAAAGGTCAAGCTCTTTTAAAGACCTGAAGAGGCAGATTTATAAGTCCTACTTGTGGGAAAATGAATGAATAATAAGTAAATTAATAAAAGTTTTCATATCTCCTTAAAATTTATAAATCAGATTTTTTGAGACCTTTTGGTGAATACTGTAAAATCATCCAACAGATGTGGAGTGTGGATGTGTGATCTACACAGAGACAAAAATTAGATTTTATTTATAAGCTATTTATTAATCCCTCCAACCAGCCCACTAATTTCTGGGCTGAGTGGTTGGTCTCCAAACGTGTTCGTGAAGGAGGAGCAAATTTAAATCAAAGCAGGATGTAATCAGCCATGCAGGGTTTTGAGCTACCCGCGGGCGGTTTAACACATCATTATTTAAAGCAGGCCATATCAATGTAAAAACAACACGCAACAGCTGAAGATGCACGAAGCTGTCTACTTTCAAACAAGCACAAATTAGTGGATAAGTGATCTCAGGGAAATAACAGGTTTGTGTTTATTTAGTTGCTAATTTTGTTTTAGGATGCTCTACTGTGTATTTACTGTCTTTATCTAAAACCTTGCCTTTTGGCTGCAAATAAAACGGTGCCTTGAAAAAAAGTCATACTCCTTGTTCACATTTTGTCACATTACAAGTACAAACGTCAATGTAGTTTTTGAGAATTTATGTGATAGATCAAAACAGTCAGCAATTGTGCAGTGGACGAAATTTATACAGGGTTTTCATTTTTACAGGGAGTATTAGCTCCCTTAAGTCAATACCTTGTAGAATTATGTTTCACAACATTTACTGCAGCGGGTCTTTTGTGGTATGTACCAACTTTGCATCTGAAGGCAGCTACGTTTGCCCATTCATCTTCAAAATAGCTTAGGCTCAGTTAGATTTAAAAGAGAGCATCTGTGAACATGAATTCTCATGTCTTCCAATATATTCTCATTCGGATTTATGTCAGGACTTTGATTAGGACCTTTTAACAAAGGCTTTAACCCAAGTCATTTCTTTGTGTCTCCGGATTTACCCTTGGGTTTAATGTCCTGCTGGAAGGTGAACCTCTGTCTCACTCTCAACTCTCAACCTTTTTTTTCAGAATTTCTTCCTATTTAACACCATCTATCCAACAACTCTGAACAGCTTCCTGTCAGCATAATGCTGGCACCATTATCACAGTGAGGAATGTGTTTTAAGGGTAATGTGTAGAGTTTGTTTTCTGCCACTCATGGCATTTTGAATGTAGCTCAAAACGTTTAAGTCTGACATGACCAGAGCACATTTTTCCAACCTTTAACTGACAGTACTTGGTTTTCGTTCAACAATGGCTTTCTTCTTATGACTATTCCATCAAGATCAGATTGGTGGCATGTATGTGTGTCCGGTCAACAGATTTTCCTACCTGAGCTGAGAATCTCTGCATCTCCTCCAGAGTTACCATGGTTCTCTTAGCTTGTTCTCTGAGGGCAATTGGTTGTACTGAATTTCATTTAGGGGTATCAATGTAAAAAGGGTATTTTATAATTTTATAAAGATCAAGTATGCATTACTTTTTATTGGTCTGTCATATAACGTCTCAATGAAAGACACTGACGTTTTTCATTGTAAAGTGACAAACTAAGAAAATGGTCAAGAAGTATAAATGTATTTTATAAGGCAGTGTACATGAAAAATCTTACAAGCCAGTGATCCTCTGTTAGCCCTCAGTGAGTAATGAGACTGGTTATTGCCTATTAGATTATTATGACCCTTTTAACTAAAAACTGTTATAATTTATTTTACGGTTTTAATTTTCAGACTTTCATGTAAATGTGTGTCTTCAGAAGTAGGAAACCCTATATTCTGCAGTTGTGAATCTGCCGGAGTTGCTCCCCCGGTGAGCTTAAAGGATGCTGCACAGAGAAAGTGATGTTCTTATCTCACACATTTACTTTCAGGGAATCACTTCTGGTTGCAGTTGGCTGCTCTCTGGTGTGTTTGTCTTCCAGGATTGTTCAGAAAAGTTGCCCACTCAGCAATCTCCTGTGGATACACAAACAGATAAATGAGAAAAATGTCATAGCATTCAAATAGCTCAGAGTTTCACAGTGTAATTGTCAGATTCATGTGTGTGAGAATAGAGTCGCTCCCCGCTTAAAATGTGGGTCACAGTGCCACCTATTGGACGACAACAACATTTGCCGTGTTTTAGATGTCTGCAAATTATCTCGAATCTTTCTGCTTGGCATCGCCTTCATATTCTTTTCTATTTACAAATATAGAAATATCAATGGCAGAATGATAGGATTATTAATATTACCTTCAATTTTAACTGAGTCAGTTGAATGACTAGAAAACATGAATATTGTAAATTTATACAATTTGTTCAGTGTCTTCCTTTTTCTTATTGATGTCAAAGTATTTCAAAAAACGTTTATTGCCTCTGCTGATGAAGTGGGTACAGTAAATGCAGCCAAAGCTAGCAATCACAATAATGAAATTCAGCTTTTAATCTAATTTCTGACATTTCATTTTCTCATACATTTTATTGAAATGTTTCACTTCAAAGTGAAATTTACAACAAAATGTAACGTTAGAATTCCTAAAAACATGCTACTAAATAAAACCTTAATAAAATGAGGAGGAAGGAGGAAAAAGATGAGCTTTTTTGGAATCAGATTGTAGTCCCATGTTAAAAATGACATCTTAAAATGCCTAATTATTTATTCCTCACACTTTCCTAAAACAAAGCAATATCTGCGTTGTGTTGAAATGGATGGCAAAAAATAAATAAAAAATAAAGATAAAATAATACAAAAAAAACAAATGGATGGCACACAGGACAAACAACTATGCACATATCCATTCATACCTAAGGGCAGTTTTAGAAAGACCAATTAACCTAAAAGTCATGTTTTTGGACTGTTGGAGAAAGCCAGGGTACCTGAAGAGAGGCCACACATGCATAAAGAGACAATGCACACTCCATGCAGAAAGACCCCTGGCCGGGAGCTGAACCAAGGATCCACCTTGCTGTGCTACCCTGCAGCCCTACTTAGTTTGAATGGGAAACATCTGAATTTGTAACAGAAATTACTGATTCAATAAATTAAACTAATATTTTTAATTGTTACCATTTATATTTTGTGCTAAGTTTGATTTTATACACCTCCAGTCAGAAGTTTGACTGGTCTTTAGCCAGGGTAAAATGATTATACTGCAAACAACTTTAACCACCAAAACACAAGTAACACAACTTTATTGTGAATTTTCCCTTATCCACACATGGACCAAATTGTGCATACAGGCTTAAATTCATGCAGACACTCCCGCTAAAATTTTTGTTAAATGTCTCTTTGCAAAGTGCACCTTAAGCACACAAATGTTGAAAATGTAATGGCCAAAAGCGACAAAGACTGAGATATTTATTAACACTTAAATGAAATATGTTTAAATGATTCAAAGTGAGGATTAAAACCTCAAACATTGTTACAACTGTCGTAATTGTGGCAGCATGAGTCTGTGTGGTTTATTTTACTGCTGAGGCATTTTACTAAGTGGATAGAATAATAAGGAAAGTGGAATACCTTTAAATTCTTAAAGTTTACCCTAAAATAACAGTTAGATGGTTGAAGCTTAAACACGCCTGAGTGTTCCAACAGGACAATGATTCCCCTAATCCATCATAAAAACTGCTTTTGGTTTGAAAAGAGCTGTAATGCTCAGACCCCAACCTCAACTGTTCTGAATGTTTGGGAGCTATGCTTTAAAGCCTTGTCCATGTCATGAAACCAATGCATTTTATAGGATGGTCAAATATCCAGACAGAAATGTGCTAAAAGTAGAGCTGCACAATATATCGAATCACAAGTGTGATTACAATATCAGTGTGTGCAATATCACAATTGCAAAGGGCTGCCTGGATACAATATTTGGAATGCTATAGAATTGTAGGTGCCTTGTATGGGAAATCTGTTTTCCCATTATTTATTTAGCCACTAAGTTGGAATTTTACTCTCCTTTAGCACAACTAACATAGATCCTATCAAAGTAAGGAAGCCCTAGATAAGTGACGGTGACAGAGGTGATGAAAAAGCAAGAATTCTCAAGAAAACGTGGAATAATCCAAATCTAAACCATCATAACAGTTTCTCTGCAGCAAGTTCCTCTGCAACCTGCTTGGGGACATTTATCCAAGTGTTGGTAGGTGTGTGCATATATTGGGAGCCTATATGTAGAATTTTGATCATGTTTGGATTAAAAGAAAATATAAACTAAATTTAAATCTAGCACCCAGTTCTTTGTTTAAAAAAAAATTACAGTTGTATAATCATTACATTGGAAAACATGGTGGAAACAAACCCTTAACAGCATTAAATTACCATTACAAGCCCATGATTAGTGTATGCAAATATCTGACTCTACAGAAATATTCAAACCATACGCTAAAAGCTGTGTGGTTACATAATTTGTAGATTTACCCAACACTGCAATTCTGAAGGATTAATTAAAAAAATATTCCTAGTTGGTACCTGAAAGTGGATTGCAAATTTTATAGGAATCGTTTTGCTCATCCCAGACGGAAAAAAACCCCAGAAAAAAACAAACAGAAGGAAGAAAGCCCATAATTTCTAAGACTCTGAGGTTTTGTTCTATTATCCCCACCAGGCACGGGGAAAGGAAATACCAACACTGTGAAGGGTTGAGACCCCTTCTCCTTTCTAAACAGATGTGTTCTTAAGAATGTGAGCAATTCCACCTACTCTTACTACTGCAGTAGTAATAACCTTTTTGCTAATTGCTTCCTTACCATGATAGTGACTTTCCACCTACACAGGATTTTGCAGCACCTTAGAGGCCCCAGTTTTCTCACACTACAATGATGTGAACTGTTCAGTAAGCATTTATCAATGGATTCAAAAGGCAAGGCAACTTTATTTGTATAGCACATTTCAGTAACAAGACAATTCAAGTGCTTTACATAATAAAACATAGGAAATGAAAACATTAAAAAGTACAGTGCAGTGGTGTAATAAAGGAAAGTAAAGAAAAGTTGGACTGCAGACTGAAATTAATAATGTTTCAGTTAACAGGTTAAATAAAACAGGCAAAGGCAACTCAAAAATTGGTTTTTGACATTTATTTAAAAGAATTCAGGGATTCAGCCTTTTTGCAGTTTTCTGGCGGTTTGTTCTACAATAGTGGACGATAAGAACTGAATGCTGCTTCTCCATGTTTGGTTCTGATTTCGGGGATGTGGAGTCAACTTGATACAGAAGACCTGAGTGGTCTGGAAGGTTAATACAATTACAACAAATCTTTAATGCATTTCAGTGCTAAAGCCATTCAGCGATTTATTAACAAGCAAAAGTACAGTATTTTAAAGTCTGAGATACATGGAGCTAGTGTTAGGACTTCAGAACTGGGGTGATGTGCTCTACTTTCTTAGTTTTAGTGAGAACGTGGGCAGCAGCATTCTGGTTCAGCTGCAGCTGTCTGATTGACTTTTTAGGCAGATCTGTGAAGACACTGTTGCAGTAATCAATTTGAGTTTGTTTTTCGAGATCCTGCTGGGACATTAGTCCTTTAATCTTGAAAATGTTCTTCGGGTGATAGAAGGCAAACTTAGTAATTGTCTTATGTGCTTCTAAAGGTTCACGTCTGAGTCCATCACTCCACCCAGATTTTGGGTTTCATTGGAAACACCATTGTACTGGGCTTGGTATTGATGCATAGACTGCCCATAATTCAGTTTCAATTCAGTTTATTTATATAGCGCCAATTCACAACACATGTCGTCTCAAGGCACTTCACAAAAGTCAGGTACATACATTCCAATTAATCTTAATCATTGAACACTGCAGTCAGATTCAGTTATTTATTCAAATTGGATAAAAAGTTTTTCTATCTAAGGAAACCCAGCAGATTGCATCCAGTCAGTGACTTGCAGCATTCACTCCTCCCGGATGAGCATGTAGAGACAGTGGACAGTCACTGGCATTGACTTTGCAGCAATCCCTCATACTGAGCATGCATGTAGCGACAGTGGAGAGGAAAAACTCCCTTTTAACAGGAAGAAACCTCCAGCAGAACCAGGCTCCGTGTGAGCGGCCATCTGCCACGACCGACTGGGGGTTGGAGAGAACAGAGCAGAGACACAAAGAGAACAAAGAAGCACTGATCCAGGAGTACTTTCTATGGGAAGGAAAAGGTAAATGTTAATGGATGTAGCTCCTTTAGTCGTTTCACCTAGAAAGAAGGAACAGATAAACTCTGAGCCAGTTTTCAAGTTTAGAGTCTGAAGAGAGCATATAGAGTTAGTTACAGTAGAAGCTCAGTCAGTAGCTATGTCTAGGAGAGAGAAAGGGTTAAACACTGAAAGACAGGGCCATGTGGATCATCGGTAGACGGTGAGCATTAAGTTGTTGCCACCAGAAGCTTGGAGGATTCCCCTCTCCAGAAAGGTGTTACAGGTAGACACAGAGTCAGGCCAGGTGTAGCTTCTAGGAAGAGAAAAGAGAGAACAAAGTTAAAAGCTGAAATAACAGCAAATAATACAAAATTGAAGAGTAGTGTGAGAAAGTAGCGAAGAGGGTGAAAGTGGTCATTATGTCCTCCAGCAGCCTAAGCCTATAGCGGCATAACCTACAGAGATAGCTCAGGATAACCTAAGCCACTCTAACTATAAGCTTTATCAAAAGGAAAGTTTTAAGCCTAGCCTTAAAAGTAGACAGTTTGTCCATCTAGAGCCCACTGATGGCCATTGTTATACTAAAAGCCACAATGATTGGGATACCTCTCTCTGTCAGATTGACCATAACCATTGGAAAAGAGAGGGGGTCATACAGGTAGCAGAAATTGAGGGTGTGTTTGCACCTCAACCATAACTGAGCCCATAACATTTTCTAAATATTCTCAGTAAAGGTTACAGTTACTTTACAAAGTACCTCTTACTAAACCTAATACAGTTTGTGCCTACAAAAAAGCCAGGAAATAGTTGCCTTGTTAACCCCAAATACACTTGTGTTCCAATACTTATGAGCACAGAACTAACGGAGACCAGTGACAATAATGGGTGTGTACACAGATTACACTGTTTAATATGTGCTTTAGATTAAACCAGATCTAAATATGCTTTAGATCTGTCTAAGATTAAACAAAACCAATGTAGAAATGCAGAATTATGACTCATAATGTAAACCTATGTGTCTGACTTATGAATATTTATTATCTGCATCTGCTTAATCTTTGCAAGGTTGAGGAGAAAACCTATATATTTATGGTGACAGCATGCAAATTCAACTCAAGAAATCAGGAGTTGTGATCTTTTGCACAAGCACAATGTCCAAAGTGCTTTCTCCATAGATCTTTGCCCTTTATTGATACGTCTATGGAACTGTCCATGGTGCTGGAGTAAAACATCAATCTACACTTCTTTTTTTCTCAGTTCAGCTTCATACCAAAACCATACATCATTTTCAAGCTTCTAAACAAACAAAATCTGAAAGGCATGGATTTTATTTAGAACCCAAGTCAATATTCATTATGCCTCAAGCAACGTTTAACATTTAGAGACAGAAAAATTTGGCCATCATGCCTTGGAACACAGCTTAAGTTAAGTCTGATTGGACGAACAGAGGCTGAACGGCACTTTTCAAGTCTTGCCACAGCTTCTCAGACAGAGGTATGAACCTTTACTGGCGTATTTAACACATAAATGTGGTTGTACAGTATGTCTAGGGTTGTTGTCCTGCTGGAATTGAACAGCCCCTACACTTTTAAGACCTTTGCATCCTCTAACAGGTTTTCTTCAATGATTGCCCTATATTAAGCTCTATCCATCTTTCAGTCAACTCAAACTAGCATCATTGTCCCAGCTCAGGAAAAGCATCCCCACAATACAATGCTGTCACCACCAGGCTTTAACTGTGGGATGTTGAGATGTGCAGTGTTGGTTTTCTACCACATTAAGTGTTTTGTATGTAGGCCAAAAAGTTTAATTTTGTTCATCTGATTAAAGCAGTTCTTCATGTTTGATCTGTTACCTACATGGCTTGTGGCAAACTTCAAATGGGTGTTCTATTAGTTTTCTTTCAACGATGCCTCTCTTTTTTCACTCCTAAAGGAGTTGTCATGTCAACATACTCTCCCACCAGAGATGTGGATCTTTGCAACTCCTCCAGATT
Organism: Crenichthys baileyi; assembly: GCA_036173005.1. NCBI lineage: Eukaryota > Metazoa > Chordata > Actinopteri > Cyprinodontiformes > Goodeidae > Crenichthys > Crenichthys baileyi. Next base: position 26,274 of record JAHHUM010002742.1, on the reverse strand, counting down.
AGGATTGTTATGTCTTGGTAGGTTTACAGTACTTTCCAATTTTTTTTAAAGATGGATTGAAGAGTGCTCCATAAGATTTTATGTTCTAACCCTGATTATCACTAATCTGTGTGCTATGTTCTTTGGTCTTCGTGATGCTGTTTGTTTATTAATGTTCTCTAACAAACATCTGAGACCTTCACAGTATAGTTGTATTTGTGCCGAGATTAAATTACTCGCAGATGGCCTCTATTCCCAGATATTTTTGAAGGTTATTGGTTGTATGGGATTTTATCTAGGGATAGAAAAGTAAAGGGGGCTTACCCTATACATATTTTTATTGGATCATTTTCTTTCCACTTCATACCTGCCTTACTTTATGTTGCTCAGTCAAATTCTATTGAAATAAGATACGCTGCAGTCTATGGTTGTAAAGTTACATGATGCAAAGGTTCAAGGTGTATGAATACTTTGCAAGGCACTGTTTGGGTGAAAGTGCAATATGTGTTAAGCATGTACTTTTTTGCATTTTGGAGAAAACTAGAGAGTCTAAAAGTTAACTAATAAAACAAGTGAACATGCAGACTCCACAAAAAAAAACCGCCAACCATAATTTAAAGTGATAAGCTTTTTGAACACAAGTTGTTTTGCAGCAGGTCAGTAATATTTTAGATTTAATAAGAGTATCCCTGCGAGGCTGAGTCTTTCAGAAGAAATGATGAGAGGCACACAACTCTGTGAAGACTGCATGGACTCTGAGCTTTGAGAATTTTCAGGAACCATATTGCCATCTGTGTGGAGAAACGCTTAAATCAACATGTGCTGGCCCATCTGGACAATTTTCTTAAGCAGATATGCCTACGGCTCAACTCGTAGTTGCTCTGAAATCCCTTTCAACATTCAAAGATGCAGCGCTACCTGCGGAGTTCAGAGAGCCAGACGCTCCGCGAGGGTCAGGAAAAAAAAACTCTTCAGATGTTTTTTAACTAGCAAGGTGAAAAATAGTGCAGAGACGACGAAAGGCTGGGACCGAAAACAGATGAATATCCAATATCAAAGCATGGAAGAGTTCCTGACTAAAATGTTGAAAGTGCTTGGAAAGTGTCCTTTTTGTACGAGGCTTCTCACTCTGAAATGATTTATCATCAAAAAAAGAGACATGAAAGAAAATATTTCATCAAATTCAATTACTTTTGTTTTTTTCATCAAACTTCATGACATTTAATTCAATGATTGGCCTCAGGGCTTCCTCAAGTACACTCAGTCACGTCGTACGTTGTGGGCATTTCCAAAGACCTGTTACAAAGGTCTCAAGATAAATCATCCACTAAATAGGAGGGGTCTCATTCACTTTGTATCTATAGCATTTTTCTTTGCAGTTTTTCCCTCAGACATCTCTAATCAATGCTACATATTACCCTCTATTAGCTACTGGCCTGGGCTCTCTATCTCTCTCCAGTTGGCTTTGCTACAGTGCTTGATCACTCACACAGACAAAAATGCATGCAGGATTTTTTTTTATATTAATATGATGCATCATAGGCTAATGATACAACACTTAATAGCATCATTAGTTCACACAAATGAGCCCAGCATACATATACAGTAAGTATACCTCCTATCTCATGTGAGGGGTAGGGGAATTACTCAAAGCTAAAGCTACAGTTCCCAAAAGTCCCATTACTTTCAGTTATAAATTAAACGGTGTAGCATTTGCCTCCCCTGGAGCCAGAGCTTGTGTGTTTTTCTTTCTTTACCCGTGCCTTGTAAAAGATAAATGTGATGACAAGGGAATTTTTAATCTGCATTTTGCTTACAGCATCATCTGATGTGACAATTTGTTAAAGCTTCTTTCTCTGCACATCTCAGAGTTTGATGCAAATAAACAGTGGAGTGCCAAACACACAAAAGAAGCATTCAAAAAAACGGTTCTAAAACTTACAAGCAAAGAAATAATTTTTTGATACCTAAGGTGACATAAGCGACTTTAAAATATCACAAAATAAACTATGCAAGATGTCATAATGCCTTCAACATTCTAGGGCAAAAATAAAAGTGTACATGCATGTACATAGGAAGGCCTAAAATAAAATTTAGAAGGATGAAGTTAGCAATTCTGTTGGTTAATTTATTAATTTATTAAAGAGAAATGGCAATGCAAACCAATCTAAAAAAACACTGAAATCAAGGGTAAAGTTTGATATTTTCACAAGCCCAGACTTAAAAATCCAATATAGCTGCCGCACATTTAGAACAAAGTGAAAAAAAAATTTCATAAAAAAATGCTAAACATGTGCCTAAGGTCACTGAAAACCAATGTTATGCTAAAAAAGACACCAAAACATTTACATTTGAGGTCCTGTTAAAAATTACATTTTAGCAGGACCTCATGTCAAAAAACCTTAACTATCCAGTTAAATTGAGCTGTCTATCCCTCTTTGAGTGGGTTATTAAAAATAAAATGTAAGACAAGAGCCAGAGCTAGCTGGTTACTCCAGTAATGAGAATTGCTGGCTCACAGCTTCTGCATGTTCTCTCTGTGCATCTGTGTTGCTTGCCACATGCCAAACATGCATGTTAGGTTATTTTGCAGCTCCCAATTAACCTTTAGCTGTGACCTTCTGCATCCGCACTTGTCTCTATGTTCTCGCTGTGATGCACTTGTGACCTATCTAAGGTCATACCCCTTGACTGCTGGCATAGGCTAAGAGTAGTCTAATAAGCCGGTAAGAATAATAAGTGTAGAGAGCCATGGTATTGACTGGATTTAAAATGTCAGCTCGGACAAACATGCACACTGAGGTAGCGGTTGCAAAGTGTGAACAAAACAGCCAATCATCCAGTGCGATATAGATTCCTTGTTTCACCTGAACAAACATCACATATGAAGATCAAGCAGAGGGATTTATACAAATCACACTTATTTTTTCCCCACAGACTCAAACTGCTGCAGTGTGTCGTGATGTGAGTCTGAAGTGAAGATGACAGCAAGATAACTCCATTTACCAGAAAATACCTCCTCAAGAGGCTTATTGATTCAAATCTTCAACTGTTCAGGTCCTACTGTGGGGGCTTCACAGTGTTCTTCTAATGTCCAAAACAGGCCATTTAAGGTAGATTATAGAAACTTTGATGGGACAAATTACACTTTTGTGGGTATTTTAATGATAGCCCTTTCGGTATACTCATTGTGAGTATAAGGAGATTTTTTTTCAGCAAATGTTTGAATGTTTAATTTTAAATCATCCACCAAAGTCATTTATATTAGTAAGGACATGGCCAAGGGGAGATTAATTTAAGTGCTGCCAAATGTCATGGGAAAACACAATTCTCTATTTTAAAACCAATAAAATGTATTCCCAGGTTCCTGCAGGTCCATTGAATGGACAGCTGCAATGTTTATGATCATGTGGAGTATAGTAAATGTTTACAGGCTGGAGAGTTTAAGCACATATAGGAGACAGTAAACTCTAAAGGGAGACAGATATGAAATAATAAACAATAATGTATGAAATGTAACCTGAATCACAATTGAAACCTTGTTATTGAGTATATAGGAGGAATGTAGGGCATCACATTTACAATGTAGTCATGTAATGGTTTGAGGATGTTGCTGATTCTGAATACTAATGTTGTAACAAAAGCAGTTCATAGGGCCTTGAATGGTGCAGTAACTCAATGAGTGGTACTGTAAAATGTAAGGTAAAAACCAAATAAGAGAACCAAGAGAGGTATGACACGTGCAGATTTTGACATTTATTACAGTGATGGTTGCTACTCAAGCGGTGTTTAGTTCTCACCAGACTTTGATGTAGACTGCAATTAAGATATATTCAGGATATTCAAGATTTATTGACGAAAAGAAGCTATCCTATCTAGCCTGACGTTGTGTGAAAATAGAATTTCCCCCTAAACATAACTGGTTTTGCCACCCTTGGTGGTAAAAACCACCATCAAGTATTGATAATAACGAGTGTACTTACTTTGCTGTTGAGGATTTCTGTGCACTCTTTGCATAATTGATTTAGTTCCGCCATAACTGAGGGGTTTTAAGCATGAACTACTTGTTTAAAGTCATGCCACTGCATCTCAATCAGATTTAAATCCAGATTTAGGCAAGGCCACTCCAAAACCTTTATTTAGTTTTTTTGCGTCTGAAGCAGACTCACTGCTGTTCTGCAGATAAATGCCCTGCTGCATAACTTAACTTTAGCTTAAGGTCATGAAGTGACGGGCGGACATTCTCCTTCGGGATTTTCTGCTAGACAGCAGAATTCATAGTTTCCATCAATTAAAACAAGATTCAGGTGCTGAAGGAGCCAATTAGCTCCAGATCATCACACTACGACCACCATGTTTGACTGTCAGATCAACCTGCCAGATCTTATAGCATTTTTCATGTTGTCAGACTAGTTCTGTTAAAGTGATTTATTGATTCTAAAAGTTGGTCAGTAATCGGACCTGGATGCTCTTTCCAAAAATAGGGTTATTCACAGTTAATTCACAATTTAATAAGGGGAACAATTATATTTTCATAAAGGGCAGAGTGAGAGATTGACAAATAGAGAAAAGGCTTGAGTCAAAAGAGTGAAAGTTGGAATCCCTGAATGCCTTAAGCTTACTTAAATACTTAGTTAACCAATTACAGTAACTAGCTTAAACGGTCAGTTACCTGCATTTGTATAACGCTTTAACAAGTCCCCAGAGACCCCAAAGCGCTTTACACTACAATCAGTCATCCACCCATTCATTCACACATTCACACACTGACAGTGGTAAGCTACTGTACATTGTAGCCACAGCTGCCCTGGGGCAGACTGACAGAAGAGGGGCTGCCACACACAGGCGCCACCAAGCCCTCTGACAACCATCAGCAGGCAATGTGGGTGTAGTGTCTTGCACAAAGACACAATGACGGAGACAGACAGAGCAGGTGTTCGAACCGGCAATCCACCGGTTACAGGATGATTTCCAACCACTGACGCGCCAAAATTGAATTAACTAATTGTTAGGTTACTGTTGCTTAAAATTACTCTGCAGCTGTAGGTTACCTTTGCCAGAGTATTTTTTTATATACTTAAAAATTGTCTTTACACAGGTACCTGAAAGTAAGGCTGAAAGGTAATATTAAGTTAGACAATTCTAAAGATAGCTATTCTTTGGCAGTAAAAAGTAGTCTATCCAACCATTATGATGACTGTTAAGAAATCCACAAGCACGCAGCCTCCTTTCTTGGCCCTTTTTCCATTATTTGCAGCTTTCTTCTTACAAATTCAGGCTACTAGTGCTGCTATTGTGTAAACACTTCATCTTCTTCTTCAATTTCAGAGCTTAATAAGAACCCAGAGGAAGGCTGTTCTGTGGGTCTTAGGAGCAATTATGACATCGATCAGTGAGAAGTGGCTGTTATTGGACCTCAAGACATTACTGTGGGATTTTCTTTTCATACCATTATTTCACATTCATTAGATGAGTTATGACTTTACCACTTCACCCAAATACCCAGTGTGCTCGTAACACCAGCTTCTTTCTCATTTAAAGCAAAGTAGTGTTTTTTTATGGTATTTTCTCTTCCAGCAACTGTCCTTCATGGTCTAGTGAGATTATATTTATGACCGAAGTCTGGGACCCAGATGTACCAGAAAATTTAACTCAATATATCAGCATTAAATATGACCTGCAAACTAATTTGATTTTCATACAAGTCCTTGGAGCACAGAACACTCTGTGAAATGAATTGTATGAAAATGTTGGCTTTGTTCTTAATTCAGTGACAGAAAGTATCCTATATTAGTCAAAAAGTGCAGTGTTGTAAAAAAATAAAAGCGTGTTTTTAATCATGCTTAAATGTTTCAGATCAATGAACAAATTTTAATATCAAAGATAAACCTAATAAATAAAAAAGCTGTTTTTAATTTATTTAAACTTACTGAGGAAACAGCTATACAAATCATCCTGGTCATCTGTGAAAAACCAATTGCCCCATTAGGTTATTAACTGTTTTTTCCATCCTTGGTTCCAACAACCGCCTGTTTAAGGTTCTGCCACAGTTTCTCATTTGGATTTAAGTCAGGACTTTGACTAGGCCATTTCAAATGTGATTTTTTTTTAGCCATTCAAAGGATGACTTGCTTGTGTGCTTCAAATCTTTGTCCTGCTGCATTACTAAACTGTCCTTGAGCTTGAAGTCACAAACCCAGACATCGTTCTTCAGGATATTCTGGTAAAAGCAGAATTCATGGCTCCATCAATAACAAGTCATTAAGGTTTAGATGATGCAAAACATTACACTACCAACATCATGTTTGATGGCAGACAGGTTCTAATTAGGTGATTTTATGATTCTATAGGTCTGGCAGTAATTTCTCCTAGGTGTGACAAGTGACTTTCAACTCAAAGTCACAATCACCTTAATGTTAAGGTCATCTTTATTTGCTTTTACAACTTGCCATATGTACAGAGCTTGTCACGGTGTGGTTTTGGGGTGGACCGAAGCGCAGGCAAGAGCTTGGCAGCAGCATATTGGATAGTCTTCAGCTTTATTCAAAAATGTCAAACGTAACAAAAACACACTGCAGGTACTAACCAGAGTCAAATCCAAAAACTTACATTAGAACACTACAGGAACTCATGGCATGAACGAGGGTAGTGCAGAGAGTTGTGAACGAGGTGTGAACGAACAGAGGAACCAGCAGGGAACAAAACAGAGAGAAATGAGAGGGGAACAAAGGGCAGACAATCAAAGAAACAGGGAACAGGTGTGACATGGACACAGGGAGACAGGGGGAGCAGGTGAACCTAATAAGAATAGGACATGAGGAAAGGGACTAATTAACAAAACAGTGAAAGAGACCTAAACGAAAACTATAGACCAAGATAAAACAGATCAAGAATAAACATGAATTAAATGAAACTGAGAAGTGGAGGTAACACAACAACCTAAGATCTAAGGACTTAGCAAAAAGAAACCATAAAGAATCCCTGACTACAAAGGTAAACAGTAACTAAAGCTAACCTATAAAAGGAGGGACTGGAGAATAAAGATAAACTAGAGGAAACAGAGCTAAGAGGGACAATGAATGTAAAGGGGACAAAAACTGAGTAATTAACAACTAAAAGAGGAAAACCAATGACGAGAAATAACAAAACAGAAAATAAAATAAGAGTGCAAAGGAACCAATACCAAAACATGAATATAAGACGAGAGCAAACCTAAGGAACCAGAGAACTACAATAATAATAAAGAAACCATTCTAAGTAAATAGGGAAGCAACACTAAGGGAACAAGGGCAAGAGGAGAACACATTGGGAGGGAGAAGGAAACCAGAACAGCCAGGAAAACAAAATACCCAAACATGAATACAAACCAAAAACTTCTAGCTAAAATAAACAAAAACACAAAAACCCAAGACAAAGTCCAAAATGTCACATCCTGACAGAGCTGAAGCTTAAAGTCAAATTGAGGCTTCATTTATACTTCATTCTAGGTTTTGGTTTTTGGAACACTGAATTTGCATATAAATAAAATGATGAAGGGTGCCAAGTCCAGTCCTAGAGAGCGACAATCCTGCAACTTAGATGCATCCCCTCTACAACACAGCTAAATCAAATGAATGGCTCTTATTAGGCCTCTGCAGAGCTGAATGGCATCCTGATGAGGGAATTCAGCCATTTTATTCAGGTGTGTAGCAAGTTATGCATCCAGAAGTTGCAGGACACTAGCTCTTGAGGACTGGACTTGGGCATCCATGGTTGAGATCAATGGGGCATTATGACTAGGTTGTCTTTTCAAGTATTTTTAGTAAATAAAAGCTTAAATATTACTAAGATGCTGACATCACCTATTATAATTTACACACTTTTCTGAGAAGTTAAAACAGCTCTGGCTATGGTAAAGGTCCTCAGGTGAGTGCCAACTAACTTGTCTCTGCTCTCTTCCATAGGTACTGTCGCCTGTTGCTTTGCAGGTTATTGTGATTATACATTACAACACCTTCACATCAGTGAGGTGCGATGGGGTTCATGGCAGGTGAGGCACAGACTCCTCTGGAGTCGGAAGTACAATGAACCCAAAATATATTTGAATTTTGACATTAATTGAAACAATTAATTATTTTAAAAGCTTTTATATTGTTTGCTTGTTTATTGTTTAATCAATTACATACTGTTCAACAATACAATAGCAAGAAAAACATAGACTGCTGGAGATAGGCACCGGCTTCCCCATGACCCACTATGGAAGAAGCGGTAGAAAATGACTGACTGACTGACAAAAGAATGCTTGATATAAGATCAAATTTTATTATTTAAAAAGATTTTTTTTTCATTTTGGCTAATCTCGCTTTTTAATTAAAACTGGAAAATCTAGTGTAGAAAAATTATTTTCGAGTGTTGAGAAGTAACCTTCCAATTTTGTCTGGCCACGTTTAAATAAATGTAAGGTTACAGGACTTGTTGGTGAAAACACCTCTGCCCTCCGTGTAGCTGAAGAGTACGTAGCGACATGCTGATATCTGTCTGTGCCAATGGGGCTCAGCACTCAGTCCTTTTTGCCTCACCCTGTCCATTTTTAATCCAGCATGTATATTGTCGACATGATGAGAGACAGCAATGGGCATGCGCCAACTGCCTGCATCAATCAGTGATTGTGATAGTGCCATCGGTGGTGAGGCACAGCTATTCTCTGCCTCACCTTGACTTTCTCCCATGTATTTGAATTGGCAATGCGTAAATTAAGCGATTTAGACCATAAAATGCTGAAATCATACAGGAAACAAGTTTATAGAACAGTCATACACCACTTTCACTGACATTCAGTTAATTTTGAAGTTTGATTTAAACCTTAGTTTGTGTTGAATAAATTCATATTTCTAAACTCTTATACATGGTTCGTCTCCCCTTATGTTGTGACCTTTGAGCCAGGTCATAACATGTCTATTCCCATTTTGCGTCAACCTGGTAAGGACAAGCGTGACTACGAGCAGTGCAAGAAGAGCCGACTGCCAGTGCATACACCATGCTGCATCGCAGTAATGCTGCTGTAAACCTTGGTAGCCCTGTCATTTTATTATTCATGTATTTATGCATGGATATACATAATGACTAGGTACACGCTTCTTCCAAACATGTTTATGTATTGGCTGTTTATAAAGCTAAGAATTTGTGGGAATCATGATCCCTCTGATGAGAGAAAATGAATAGGATAAAGAAGGCACCGGCAATTTTACGTGAAAATATTTTGTCCTTTATAATAAAAATAGTTGTAGTGCAAAGGCAGAGATACTTTGTTTCTCTGGATGCAAATGTATTTATTTTGCATTATATCATCCAGAAACAATGAAAAATCCCATGTTAATTTAGGAAAATGGTGGGATGTTATAATTGAAGGAGTCAGAAAATGCCTTTTGATAACCAGGATAAGTTCATCTAGGTCATGGGTGTCCGAAGTGTGGCCCTCTGATTGATTTTCTTTTTCCTCTGACAACAGTTCAAGAATGGAGCAAGTCTGGCCTGCAAGCACAGATTCTTAAAGCAGATGGACACTTTCTTTTTTGGAGTGATGTTTCGCAGAGAAAATCCTAAAATTAAAAAAAAAGTTTGGTACAACACAAAGTCTTTTCACCATGTTTATGCTTTGCTTTTAACTTCTTAGTAATTAAACAATTACTAATAAAACAACCAAAGCAATTTAAGAAATTATATACCCGTCTTTTATTAAAGCAATCATGCGAGACCCTTTTTATGTTTTGGATCAACAATGCATTACAGATTCCTTTTCACAAAAATTAGACTGCTTTGTTTATTTCATTAAAATCTTAGATGTTTAGTATAAAAACAGAAGTCTTGAGAAATTTATTCTTTAATTTTTATCTTTGAAAATTTGTCACCCTCAAGGGCTCTCAACTTGGCGATTTTGGCCCCCATAGAAAAACGTTTGGACACCCCTGATCTAGGTGATGTGCAAACAAAAAAGTGTTAGGAATAGATTATATAATTTTAGTAATTTAACTCATCCCTCTGGTAAATTTTCCTTATGCTCGAAAGTACCACGTTCATTTGTACATTTCAGTTACATACCTGTATAAACGCCATGAGAATGTCCAGCCATCATACCAAACAGGAAGAAGACGAGTTCTGTGTCCCAGAGATGAATGGGCTTTGGTGCGACATGAGCATATTAACCACAAAACAAAACCAAAAGAACTTGTGAAAATGCTAACTGAAGCTGGTAAGAGAGTCATCCTCGGTGAAAAAGGTCCTGTGCCAAGATGGACTGAAAGGTCAATCACAAGAAAAACAAAAAGAGAGACCAGTTTGCAAATGCACACAGGGACAAAGAACTTTATTTCTGTAGGCATACCCTGTGGTCTGATGAAGTAGTTGGATAAAATTACATATTTTGAACAACAAAGCTAAACCTTGCAAGCCTGAGAACACCATCTCAACTCAAGCACCCGTGTGGCAGCGACACGCGTTACATACCATACTTAGATTAATGTTATTTAGTAATTACATTAACGTAGTTTTAGTTACAGTAACATTGACAATAGATGGGGAATCTACTGCATTTTTTTGTTCAGTGAAAACAAGAAACAGCTCAGTTTGGACAAGATGTTTTACTCTAGTAGTGCCACATGTAATGGAGGTATGATTTTAAGATTTCCTTCCAGCTCATTTTTGTCATGACTCAATTTAAGAAAGTACACACTGTACAATATGTAAAGGAATAATAAAAGCCAGCATCACAAATCTCTCTGATCTCTTCAGATTTCTTTATTGAATTAAGCACCAGCCCAACATGATCAACATCCAGACAAGTGAACATATAGTTTTTTGTTTTTTTTTTAAAGTCAAACAGTATAAAATTTTAACAGAAAATCAAACTCGCTTTATTCCAGCTTCTGAGTCCCCTTAGATTCATTGTCCAGGAGCAGAGAGACTTTTATTCATGAACTGCCTCTTCACAAAGCACAGCCACCACTGAAAAATAAACGGAAACATTGGTTAGGACAACCAGTTAAAGCACTGGCATTCTTCTTAAAAACTTCTTAAAAATTCTTAAAAACAAAGAGCTGCTTAAAATGATTCTGGATTACATAAAGGAATGAGAATATATGGAGAAAGCAGGCTCGAAGCTTTTAATGTGCCAACTTTAATTCCAATAGGTTTTTCAATTTTGCTTTAAAAAACATTTTCAAAACAAAACCTTTCAATTCCCTTCTAAAGACTAAACAGTGTTGGTTTAACATAAAAATAACATGAATTTTTAGCCTCTATCGCAGTAATATAAATTTTAAGTTCAGCATTTGAGTTCTCCCGGGGCTATAAAGTTCTTTCCTTTCACAACACAAAGAAAATAGCACTAGATATTTAAACTCAAAGTGGTTAACATCTTGGTTTGTCAGCAGGAACTAACAGTACCATTACAAATATCTGCTTTTGTCGTTTTATCTTCTGAGATAAATTTAGAGCCAGAATAACCAGCCTCTTCACTATGTCTGGTTTCACTGACCACATTCCAGCCCACCCTGAAAGCTATCACCTGAGGAACTGGGGGGCACCAATACACAGATAGAGGAAGGCTAGCTCTGCCACGCATATATTTGCTTAGCAGCACATTTCATATCCACAGAACAGAGTGTTAACACTTAAGCATTTTCAACTTGCTTTTCCTATTGAGCTAATGAACTAAGTTTAAAAGCTCAATGCAAGCAAACACAACAGTGACAGGACCAATTTGTTTTTGTCTTTCAGTTTATATTACATTTCTTTAACCAAAAGTAAAATAAAAAATAAAAAACATTTTAACGGTAACACAGCTGGAAAAACAAATACATGTCTTCTCTTGTTTTGATCACTGGTCCATCTCATTTTGCATATTTTTTCCAACCTGGTCCCATCTCTGCAAACAATATTATGTAACATAGAGAACTAGCCTATTTTTTCTCAAAATTCATAGAAATTAGGCTAGTCGTAGAACTTAACTATTTTCAAAGCCACTGCAGCAACAACACTGAGCCTTATTTTAAACTTTTTATATCAGAAAGAAAATTCAAATTAGCCCAAAAGTATAAGACTTACCTTGCTGGGTTTGTCTGTTTGAGGGTCAAACACACGATCACATAGCCTTAAACCAGTTTCCTGGCGAAGCTGCTGCAGGTACGCCCTCATAGCCTCTGAGACAGAAAAATAAATACATTTAATTTATGGTGTTCACAACCATTTACAGTTTTAATAGTTCTGTTTTTGTGCCATTTGTTTAACCTGTGTAACACAGGAAAAATGAAATAAATCTAAATGCATGTTCACTAGCTTTAATCAGCAGCAGGACTTGCACTGAACATTTTCTCTGCAGTCTTCCATTTTTTGGTTTCTAAAAACCTCATCACAAGCAAGCTCCATCTCACCGTCTTCCTGCTTGTTTGCGGGCTTGACATACATCGCATTAAGAGGGAAGCCAGGTTCTCCAGGAATGGGAAAATTTGTGATTCCCAGAGTGTACATCTCCTTCTCCCCTTGGCTCCTGGAGCTGCACTGGAAGGATTTACACATAATACCAAAACAGATCACTTTTAAGTCACCTTTTTAAAAAGGTCATTTCAGTCAATTAATGCAAAAAAATACAAAGACTTATCAGCTTTAGATCAAGACAGTGCAACTACTTTAACAGTAGCATTTTAACTGCTAATATATCTTTAAAAAGCATGTGCAAACAGCTGTTCATGCTGTGCAATACAAATGTACCTTCTGCAGCTTCTTTAGGCATTCAGAAATGTAGAGTGTAACATAGATCAGTGTCCTGTCAGCCTCATTCTGAAATACACACATTTAAATCATTGAATTGTTAATAAAAACTCACCATTATGTAGAGCTTCACAAAATATTGGATCACAATTGAGGTGTGTACAATACTGCAACTGCAAGGGAGTGCTTAGATGCAGGTAATAATATTTCAGGTGTCGTCCATCCAAACTCTGCTCGCCAGTGATGTATTTGGTCAGTTGAAAGGACTTTCATTGTCTTTTATACAAACACACGGCTTTGAGGAAAGGAACAAACCAAGCCAAAAAAAAAAAAAGAGGACACAACACTGTTTATCTAGGAGATGACGGATGCTCTAGTGGAGAACAGTCAGACCACTGAAGTGACTGCCGGTAGTGTCTATGAGCATACGGCCTATAAGGTAAGAAAATGTGTAATTTTACATTCTGTGTGTGCTTTCAGCACAAAACATTTGCCGACATCCACAGATTACATTAAATCAATAACCGCTCTCCAAACTTTTTCCCATTGAAATTACTTTAGGACCAAACAAGTTGTGAGAAAACCAAATTCAGAGAGACGTACACCGAGTTGCATGACAGACAATGACCACTGAGTAGGGTTTCGATAGCTATGTTACTATAGTAGAGTTAAACCCTCGCAAATAAAACACAGACTGATTATGTGTAGAATAACGAGACTTGCAGAACCCCTGCATGAATCTCTAATAAAAAAGTAAGCAGCTTCAGTGACGGCTGTTTGGAACCCACATGCCGAGCCATATTGCCATCACTGATTTCTTCCAGGGTGGTTATTCTGTTATGCACTGACAACGTCAATCTTTGGAATCTTTTTAGCTGCCTTCTTGGCTGTCTAATGTTCCATTTTTTAGCTCTTGATTTTAGACATGGGAATGAATATAACTATTGTGGACTACAAGCACAAACAACTGAAAATTAAAGCTTGAAAAAGCTTATCCCTGACATGTGCCTTTAAAACTTCAGGGCAAGTGTCAGAGAACTGTGTTGCTGAGAGGATGAAAGGTATGAGATGAAGCAAGCCAGGGCATGTGGAGAAATATGAAGCTGCTACAAGAAACAGATTACAGAGACATTGGCTTATTTACTTATATGCATCATTATTATAACTTTACTTGGTTACAATTTCACAAGTGCTATGTTTAAATCTTTTCATCTTGGCCTTTTTTAAGTACCTAAACTGACTGTGTAGTTTAAGAAAAAAACTGAGTGTAATGAAAATTACATTAAGAGTATAGAAAGATTAAGAAAAATAATTTCTTGAGCTCTTACCTTGATTTCATAATTCTTAAAGAAAACATTGGCCTTGAAGTAGTAGATTGCTTCATCTATGATGTCCAAATCTATGCCTGAAATAATAAAAGCAAATGAGTTTTCAGTGGAGGACCATGTTTCATCATAGACATCTCTATTGTTTGGGTACCGATCACTATGGAGTTATGAACGAGAGCCTTTGGAAAATGAGTGCATACTGCTTACAGCTGTAACTCTGAAATTAAGAGATGTATAAATCAAAATCACAAAGCAGAAGTTGGAGGAAAGGTACCATCTAAGTTTGCATTCTTCAGACCATATAAGGAAGTGAAGCTCAGTAATGAATCAGGAACTCAATGCATCCAACAACGCACATATCTGCAGAAAGCTGAAACGTTTTAATAAAACATAAGGATGGAGGAACCATTACCGTCTCCTCTTGCTGGTCCTTTAAACTGTGTTTTGACGGGGAGCAGGGCCATGTTCCCCACCATCCTGGTTTCAGGTACCATCAAGCTTGAGTGATAAGCCTGGAAAAAAAAAAACGAGAACTCCTGACACTTTTTTTTTTAAGATTACATTTATTTGTATCCCCCATTAAACACAGCCTTTTATCCGGGGCACCAAACATATTGTTTATACATATAAAATGATAAATTAAATACAGTACACCTAGAGCTGAATGTCTATTGCCGCAAGTCAAACACCAGCAAATAAGAACCGAATGCTATAGTAGCTAGCCTACTGTGCTAGAGATGTGTCTCCAGAGCTAACGTTAACCGGAAGGCAGTTTGATCTAGTCACGTATTTCTAATGTTTAGCTCCTAACTGTTAGATGCGAGCTTGTACTTGGCTTTTATCGCACAGGGTGTACTCACCGGCATGTTGAATCAAACGTATAAATCCCAACTGCTCGGCAGAAAAATGTACAGGCACCCCCCAAGCCTCTGCTTCTTCCGCTTGTCCCACCCTTCAGCTTTACAGGAAGTGGCCACGTGTCATGTGGCGTTGCAGCCACGTGGGGGCGCGCACAAGCTCATTTTCCCATTAAAAAATAAAACACAGGCAAGTTGTCCATTTATGTAATGTTTTATTTTAAAAATATATTTCATTAATACATCTATTAAATAGCAAAGCCTTGCACGTGTACACAGCTCTAAAATAACAGAACATGAACCAGAGGTTTTTTTTTAATGGTATAAGTTATGTTAAAAAAGAAAAATAAGTTTATGCAAGTTCATAGTCTGCTTTTCTACAAATATTCGTGCAATGATATCCATCATTCAAGTTGAACTTCATTCACTGTCTGCGTGCAGATAACATCTTCCTACTCCATGGTCCTACTGATCCTCAGCTGCTGACTTTGTCTTGAAATATGTCATCATAATTTAGGTTGGGCTGCTCTTCATCAACCTCCTATCAATGTGGAAAGCATACAAGTATTCATTTTATTTATTTATAATATACACACACAGTACCGTGCAAAAGTTTTAGGCAGGTGTGAAAAAATGCTGTAAACAAAGAATGCTTTCAAAAATGGAAGTGTTATTCATTTATTTTCAACCAATCAACAAAATGCAGTGAAAGAGAAATCTAAATCAAATCAATATTTGGTGTGACCACCCTTTGCACACACGGTTTTTGAAGGAACATCTTGAAGAACTAACCACAGACCTTCTGTGGATGTAGGCTTTCTCACATCCTTCTGTCTCTTCATGTAATCCCAGACACAAGCGATGATGTTGAGATCAGGGCTCTGTGGGGGCCACACCATCACTTCCAGTAACTCTTGTTCTTCTTTACACTAAAGAGACTTTGGCTGTAAGTTTGGGTTCGCTCACTTAGCATTTTGTAAATTGATAAAAATAAACAATCATTTATATTTCTGAAAGCATTCTGTGTTTACATCATTTTTTCACACCTGTATTTTATTAGATTATTTTTTTTTCTTTCTTTAGGTACGGCATAGCTGCAAACCTACGTATACATGGGTGTTTACGTAAACTGATAGTTGGCCAAGCAACACATTTTTCAGAGAAGCAACTGACAGACCTCTGGTCAAGTATCTGTTTGTCACTTCAAAATAAAGCACTACTTTATGTTGATGTATGGCATTAGGTCACATGAATGTGAAAAAACTGCCTGTGAATTGTATAGCAAGGAACTGTGTAATCATTTTTGGTATCAGGAAGTGCCAATGTTCGGTTATTTTACCTTAGGCTCCTTAACCTCCAGGTCCTCTCCATATTGTATGGAGAAGTCAATGTTCTGCAGAACTATATTAACCCCCTCCTCATCTGTGCGGTCAAAAGGCAGGAATCTTACCATGCTGTAGTCATCTATCTGGACACACACACACACAAAGGTTTTTTTTCTGAATATAAACTGCAAAAACCTTAAACAACAAAACTAAGACACAACTTACCAAACCACAAATTGCTTTGTTAAGCTTCTTGAACTTCTTGCTTCTGAAACACTCAGAGTTATCTTCCATCATGGAGTACATATCTGGGTCCAAGTACCTTGTAAATATATAAAGAAAAAGATTTTAACATTCGCAAAGAAGAGAACAATCGCCGAGGTCCATAACTGGATTTAGAAACAGAACAGGCAATTTACAGTTAAAATCTGACAGATAAAAAGCATCCTCAATGAAGCTGACAAGTAGACAATCTTTTATTTACAAGCATTTTGTTGCAAGTATTCAGTGGAAATGTAACAACCTAATATAAAAGTTTGTTTCCATTCATTTATAACTTACTTTTCAATTTCCTTCTTGGCTTTTGGACCAAGCAGGTCCATTTTTGTCATGATGTTTACTTGAGGAATTTCTAATGTCACCATGGCACTCAAGGCAGCCATAACTCCAGAGATGAACTAAGTCAAAGACAAGGGAAAACTCAATGTGCATCAGAGACAACACAAGTTTATTTGAATAGCACCTTTAATAATTTAAAGTGTTTCACAGGAAAATAAAGGAACAGGGGTTTAAAAAAAAATACATTAAAAGAACAATCAAAAAACACTGCTCCAGCACAAAAAATAAGAAAAAAAAAAACCAACTGAGAGAAAGTTACCTTAAAAGACTCAACCATAAACTGTGAGTCTACCAAAAAGACCCCGCAAACCCGAAACTCCCACTGCTGGAGCTGCTCCACCAGCTGCCTCATCACAGGGAGGTGTGTGTAAAGTTCAATCTGACCTGTTAAAGTGTGAGGACAGCTGTATCAGTCATGCATAACAGACACTTTTCCCATCGGTAAACCATTCCAACATTAATGTATCTAGTGGCCTTTATTCACAGCAGTTAGACAGGAAATGGGCAGAGAGACATGCAGTAAAGATCCTAAGGATGGGGATCGAACCCCAGAAGGCTTCGGTTAGGACCAATAGGCTCTGAATATGGGGTGCCCACTCAACCACTCCACCCCCAATTCTAAAACTTTAATTTCCCTTTGCTGAAGCCAACTTTGTTGATTTGGATGTATAATTGGCCACATTATCTTCATCTTCAGCAATCCTACTTTTGATATATGGAGAATAGAGGAGACAGTTGTTACTCCTATAAAACAAAACGTATGAGTAAGAAATTTCAGTAGCTCCTTCCTTGTTCCTGTTGGTGTCTTGGAAGCTTCCCTGACCAGTTTCCATCTCATCTTTCCATTCACAACTATAATCAATGACAGGTGTGGACCCAAGAAAACTGAATGCCTAAACTGAATCAAAAGCTACGTATTACTTTAAGGGTATGTGCATTTGCTACCAAGTTAGCAGCTGTTTTATGTTTTTTATTTATTTATTTTTTTACATTTTTCTTTTCAACAGGTTTGCTTTTCAGTTACAAATTGTACAGGATATGCAACAATAACACAAAAAGATTTTTTTAAATGTTTCTTTCATATTTTACATGACAAAAACCTAGCATATTAAAACCACTTTGCCTCGAAAATAAATGTGTTACTTAAATAAACCCCGAACTAATAAAGCTTTAGCATTCATTAAAACTTGAATCCACAGCAGAACTTTTACCTGGGCAATCAAACAATATGTAGTCATCTTCTACATGGCCCAGGCTTTCCTCCAGCCAGTCAAAGTTGTTGGCAAAGTACTCCATACAGAAGACCAGGCCTCCGTTTGGGCCGAATCTCAGAGAGTCATCCTCCATCACATCGTCCACCTGGATGAGTTCACGGATGTCTGAGAAAAATGAAACAGAATATGGCTTACATCTGTCAATGGATTTAAAAGGCATGTTAAATCCATTAACAGATAAGTATAAGAATGCACATTTTGCATTTGGTAATACTTTGACAATCCTTCTCTGCAGATGTATGCACTCAATGAATTGCTTAACTTTTCAAAGCACCATTGTGTATATAATAAACAGTTTTTGCTTTCAAAGTAATTATCTAAAAAGCCTATTTGAATCTTTGGACTTCTTACACATACTACACATCAAAATTATATACTTTTATAGACTACATTTTCACTGAAAACTCAGAATGGATGTTTCACACATACTTGCTATAGAAAAATACAAAACCTTAAAATTTACATAAAATGATATATGATCCATCAGTGAAAGGAGTAGGAAAGAAAATTAAAAAACAAAAACAACTGGCTTTCCTTTTGTTAATTTTCACAAATAAAACGCAAATACAACATATTGTGAATAGCATCAATAATCTTCAGTAGAATTACTATATATATATATATATATATATATATATATATATATATATAGTTTATAGTTATTTTATTTTTATAGGAGATCTAATTCATCATGACGCAGCTTTACTTAATATACTGAAATACACGTGCTTTAATTAAGCTTGTGTACATTTTTCTCCTATAGCTCTCACCATTAAGTCTCAATATAAAACATAAAAAAAATAGACTTAATTTAATTCAATTTAATTCTTAATTTCCATTTCCATGGTAAGGTGAATTCTTGCCCCGGACATGTATCCAAAGTGTAACTTACCTGCCATCACAGGGTAATTAAAATACTCAGCAGCTGGGTCCAGGTTGACCACCTGAACAGAGCGGTTTAAGGACTCTGCATGTTGAACCATAGTGGAGCAGTAGGTACTCTGGGGAGGGAAAAATATTGAAAAAGCAGTAACAAGTTTTACTCCGAGTAGAAAACAGGACAGGACCGGACAGCCTCATGCCACAACACGTTAGCCAAACAACATAGCAAAGCCTCTCAGCACATACAGGTATGTTACCTTGCCGCTTCCAGCTGGGCCCATAACTAACTGCGCATAGCGAGGCATATTCTACCTCTTGTACAATATGTCCGTCTTAGTGAAGTCCACCTTTTCTATTTAGCCCCGATTGCTTACTACACTTTGGGTACCGCTGTTTAACTGCGTCTACCTCTTCGTACAAGAACACCACGCTGCAGACGCCGCTACTGCCATCTACTGATCAGAGTGTGAATTATCACTATCTCGCACGCTGTAGGTAAATCTTCAACAAACTGACAATATTTCCAAGGGTCAGTTTTACTTTTATTAGAAAGGACTTGAAACGTTTTTTATTATTATTTTGAAAATGGAAGAACAATTAAAATTAAAATTTAAAAAATACATATCTAGTTTCAGCTCTATATTAGGTGTCCTGAACTCTGTACATTTATTTATTTATTTATTCGTTTATTTATTTTCGGCACATGACATTCTAGAGTAGGTGATCTGACAAGCAGTGTTAGCTCTCACTCCACCGCAGTAGGTGGCGGTGATGCGTCCTGAAGTGAAAGAAGTGAACGAGCAGAAGGAGGAAGTAAGAGTCAAACTGGTTTCATCATGCAAAACATCAGCTTTCTATGCAATGATATTTGATATGGTCGCTTGGCTGTCTAAAATAAGCAACTGCTGGAAACGTTTAAATGTTTAGACAAGGTAAATGGAGTTGACAGGTTAAGGTGAAGAGGGATATCCGGTGGACGTTTTATTAGTAGGTACACTACTCGGTGTAAATTTAGCTTGTAATTTATATTTTATTGTTTTAAGTTATGCTGCTTAAGTAAAACGTTGTAATTATTTGACTCTTTTACAGCTACTGTGTAGAGGCGGGCTTGGTTAGATATGTAAAAGATTCACAACCTAATAAACAAGATACACCCGCCCATGTTCTCCCTTGTTGGTGTTTAAGCTTCCCTGAGCTTCTGATAGCGAAAGGTTAAAGCGCTTTTATATTCACACCGCTCGTCTTAAACGATCTAGTGAAACAACAATTAACAAACTTTACTGTACTATAGATTGTTTGAGGTTGCGTTCAAAAGCAGCGAGGAAGGGTGTCTTCTGCTGATCTAGTCACATTAAAATACAGTGTGCTTGAAATGCATTCGTGGCACAGACACAAGCATCAGAAACTATTTAATTAGATTTAATAAAACTTTCAAACTATGAAGGTTTTTCTTAGTATGTGTACAAGTAGTGCACCAATCAACCTGTCTTGTGTGAAGGCATTGGGTCTTGGGGCCACCAGGCTAGCAGAAGACAGTGAACAGCCTGAAACGATGTGTTCAATAAAATTCACCAGCTGCGTTTTAAACAATCATTGCAAGTTTTCTCATTCCGAATTTAAAACGTCTGAATTTCTAAATGTCATCAAACGCAGCATCAATTTGGACTCAGTTATAATTGCTTGGTCCTGTTAATTGGGGTTTTATCATGTGTTTATCATGTGTTGGGGCCAGTATGATTAAAAGTGAATAGGTCAAGATGCTTATTGATACAAAGTTGTTTTTTTTATCATTCTGCTTGGTACAAATATATTTTTTCCTCAATCTAAATTAAAGGACCAAAGAACACTGTGAGGATGCTAACCTATGCTTTCTCCCTGTGTTTAGAGTTGAAGGCTATGATTGTGGATAATGGAGGATGGTCAAGGTGGGCACTTGGACTACCTAATCCATGATGAGGACACCATCATTGAGGGTGTTAGCAACCAGGTCTTGTTTGTTGTGGTTGTCAGTTTTGCCCTCCTTGCAGGCATCCTCATTTTGCTCTGCAGGTAAAGTCAGGCTGGGGAAAAAAGATTACATTTGAATTGTTTTGAGAAAACAATAAATAAATGGTCACAGAAGGACATTTTTTCTTGAAAAGCAGGAGTTGTATTTTGTGTACAAGTTGAAAAATCTGTCAAACTCTTCAACAATCAGTTAAAGGTTTTAAGGCCAAGACAGCGTGAAAGTAATAATTTGCATGTAGGGTTTGCTATTGACAATGTAAATGCTAACGACATATTCAAGAGCACTATTTGAAGCTCTGCTCCTCCAACTCCCCTACTGAAAATACAGCAAAGTATTTATTTTTTTGCTGATTTAGATTTCATAGTTATCCAGAAACCCCAGAAAGATCCCTTACTTAGCTGTCAATGAAAAGATCTCAGTTGTAATCTCCTCCTTACAGTCAGTGAATCACCCAGACCAGATGGTCTTCCAACTCTGTTCTATCTGATATATTCACAGAAGGCAAACTCTCAATGTCTTCCTTTAATGCAGTACTAACCAGTAGTCCCACAGAAAATGTCTCATGGGGACCCAATATTGATGCATTTATTAAAACTTTCGTTTGAATTAACATTTTTAATCAATCTTAAAAGAAATATTTAATCTTCCTGTGATCCTTTTTTTCAAAGTCCCTTTTTGGAAATCTTGTCTTACCAAGCGACTTCCTTTTGACCTTTGCAGACAGGAGGAGCAGAATATTCATCCTGAGAATCAGGAACATGTTCGAGCTGTCCGACAACAGCTCCAAACTGAGCAGGTAAGGAGGGAAACACTGCATTTTTCCAGCTGAATAAATTTGGCAATCAAAATAAATATTAGAAAAGGAAAAAGACTTTGAAATCATTTTGTTTGTTTCAAATGATTTTAATTTTGATGTAAATATAATGCTAAGTATTTTATATACTTTTAATCTAAATCTTAAAAAAAGCATTTTAAATTCACTTTTGTTTTGAATAAATGTCATTTTCCTCATTATTCTTGATGATTTTGCCTGGAAGTAGAGGTAGGGGAAGGCAGACACATTTTGTCAGGAAAGATCAACCATATTAAAATTTTATTTAGGTGAAAAACTCCAGTATTACTTTTATTTCGATATTTTTATTTGTATAAAGTGCACATGAACGAATTATTGTTGAAATTTTACATGTGTGATTTCGTTTTTTCTTTTCTTTAGGATGAAAATCCGCAGACAGAGGCCAGGCACCAGTTTTACACAGACATGTCTTGCCCTGTGTGTTTACAACAGGCTGTGCTGCCTGTGGAGACCAACTGTGGACACCTTTTCTGTGGTAATTATGTGGAGTGTTTTACAAATTTGTGTGTAATTTCAATTGCATAATTTGTATACTGAGTAAAACAGGAAGTGGTATCGTCACTGTGTAATATGGTGTTTTATACAACATTAATGTCCTCAGTAAAGCTGTTTTTATGTATTTTCTTCTTTACTTTTGCATAGGCTCCTGCATTATAGCTTACTGGAGGTACGGCACCTGGCTGGGTGCAATAAACTGCCCAATATGCAGACAAATGGTGATTGTTACAATGCCGTATTGTAATCCTGTCATTATTGTCATATTTCGAAGACTTGCAGCTGGTGAGACTGACTGACTGACTGACTGACTGACTGACTATATTTGAACTTAATTTCTGTGGTTTTGTGATATTGTGTTTATGGATAGTGCTTTTTGTCTCAAAAAACCTTGACGTATATTTTTTTCTGTCTTTCTAGGTAACACTACTGTTCCCATTATTCCACGAGCACGCCACTCAACAGAGGGTGCAGGATGGCGAGGCAGAACCTCAACTTATATTACGAGATATCAATGATTACAACCGTAGATTTTCTGGGCAGCCAAGATCTGTAAGTTTTTCTTTTTTCTTAAATATGTTTGGTTGCAAGTACTTAGGTTGAAATTGTATTGTGCAAAACAACTGTTCTTGTCATTGAAATGCAGATATCTTTTGAGATTTTTAAGGTCTTTATGTTTTGATATTACAGGAATTCATTTATTTCAAAGACTTTATTAGTATTAAAATCTAATTCTTATTTGATCTTTTTTTTAAATATCTTTGCACTATTTGTTTAAAGAAAATCATGCAAGTAAGTTACCGTTCTGTGTCTAGCCCTGCAGATTGGAGTAGCATACAGTGACAGTCATATTTATTTGCAGAGATTTGTAACCCTGAATTAAATCCATTCTTTATTGGAGTAGCATAATCTCACAATGAACATATTAAGAAAAATACAACCTTTAATTAGATTAAAAATAAAGAAAAACAAACCCATGTTAAGAAATAATGAACACTACTATTGGTACCCCTAACGATACCTTTTAAAATCTGACTTGATTCAGCAACTTAATAGAGTTCATATCCCTGGCAGGTTTAAAGTAATCTTTTTATTTTACCAACGTGTTTCATCTGACTGGAAGTATTATTCAGAGTTTGGAGTGGCCCAGGCAGTGTCCCAACTTGATTCTGATAGAGGATCACTAAAGATAAATTGTCCAAAAAAAAAACAGTGGAAACACGCAAAAGCTGGTCAGCAATGCTAGGGTAGGTGTTTGCTGAAAAGCCTATACAATTTTTTTCCATTAATTACTGAGAAGGGGACAAATAATTTTAACAGACACATTATTTTTTTTCCAAAACTGATACTCTTCTTAAATTGTTTGATTATCTTTGGAGAGATGCTAGCCTCATTTCCTGGCAGAAACAAATAACTTGGTTGAATGAAAATAATTTAAAATCTAATTCTGTCAAGGGTACAAATAATTTTGGGTTTAAATGTGCTAAAATAATATTTTATTTATTTATATGTTTCCTTTTTATAGTTAATCAGTTTTATTTACTAATGCATTGCTTTTGTTTTGTCTGTTTATAAAAATGACATAACACAAAGGCACATTGTGTTTAACCACTGGCCAGTAGACTGGAGAAGGACCTGTAGTTATTTTGTCATCATGCACAGTGAGCAGGTTGGTAGAGGAGATTTAAAAAAAAAAAAAAAAAACAATCCTCTAAAGTCGGTGCATCAGCGGTTGGTATCTTGGAGTCATCAAATTTCTACAACTATTAGACAGCATCTACGTGTCAGCCATTTGGTGGTTGTATGTGGAAAAGCACCTTATGTCCACTGCTAAGTATGGTAGAATACCTGTGATGCTGTGGGCCTGTTTCTCTTCCAACTGACTTGAAAACCTTCTAGGAATGCATGGCATTTTAAACTAATTAAAATATCAGGACAGGAGTTGAAATAAAGGATCTGCAGCCTCCCCCCAAAAAACGGAAAATGGGTCATCAATGGTCTTTTAGCATGTTAATGATCTAAAACATATGGGCAAATCAACACAGAAAAGATTCACCATGCAAAAAAATTACCTTTTATCCATTGATATCTCAGTCCCCAGACCAAAATCATGCAGAAAAGCTGTGGGGTGAGCTGAAGGGAAAACAGCATAAGGGAGGGCCCAGGACTCTGGATGACGTAGAGATTGTGTAAAAAGAAATGGTCAAAGATCCCTCTGACTATATGCTCCAGCCTTGAGAAATGTTATTGGAGAAGACTAAGGTGCTGTAAAAGGTACAATATTAGTGCCACTGGTGCTTGATTCAAAATATTTTTCAACAAGGGATAATTTCCCCCTCTGAACAAATATGTACTCATATTAATGGTTGGATTTTTTTAAATTAGTTCAGTTTGAGACCACACAACTAAGATGAATTTATTTCCGAGCTTTTTTACTCATCCAGTAAATGCGGCCCAGCCCTGTATTTAGAAGAGACCTTTTCATAATATTATATCTCCTCTGTTTTTTCTGTCTGCAACTCCTGTCAGCTTATGGATAGACTGCGTGACGTCCCCACCCTGCTCCGTCATGCCTTCAGGGAGATGTTTTCTGTGGGCGGACTCTTCTGGATGTTCCGGATTCGAATTCTTCTCTGTCTCATCGGTGCCATTACCTACCTGGCCTCGCCGCTCGACATTCTCCCCGAAGCACTTTTTGGCCTTCTGGGTTTCATGGACGACTTCTTTGTGATCCTCCTCCTGTTTGTGTACATCTCGATCATGTACAGAGAAGTGGTCACGCAGCGGCTGAACGGCTAGACCCTCAAACAGACAAAGGATGCTTTGGGAAAAGAGAACTGAATATCTAAAGCGGACGTGTAAAAAAACTGAATAAAATGTTCTAAGAGGAGTTTGCTAATGAGGTTGGGTTTTCTCAGAGGGCTTTACTTTAATTAAATGGACAATGAGTTTCTAACTGGAGAGGTTAGCAAATCATTGTGAATGTTGACTTTCATTATAAAAGTTTCGATTAAAATTAATTTCCAGTTAAACTAGTTCAGACGAACAAGAGTGAAGAACAAATGAAATGGTATAATCAAAGTACTGCATCCAGACCTGCCCATTTTTGACAGTGCCATTTAGTAATGTGAATATCAGCATAATATGGACAACTGTGCAATATAATGACATCTTAAAGTTGTCCATATCAGCATAATGCGGACAGCTGTGCAATATAATGACATCTTAGAAGTCTTTAACAATCACATTTCCATCTGGATTTTCACTTCCAAGGTAAAGTGTGGAAGAGCTATAAAAAAAGTACCTGTTTGAGCTTGTTTGTCACTACTTTAAAATGTAGCTATGCATATTTTGTGATGACTTGAAAAGCAGAGCTTGTTAAACCAGTTGGAAAAAATTATGTGAATAGTTTTCTAGGCATCAATTTAAATTCAGTGATCAAATCCTGCTTCCTGCATGCATCCAGGTAATACTTAATACCTTCTTGCATAACCAGTTTTTTAACAAGCCATTCTAAAAATATATGGATAATCCTGGACAATGTTGAATGTAATTAATCTAAAAATTAATGTGAAGTCACTTTTGTTAAGTTTACTCAGCCATTCTATTAAAAGGAAATTTGGTTCTTTGAACCAGGGAATCAAATCAGATCTGAAATGCTTCAGCGACTTGTGTCTTTTTGCATTCAATATTTAACTGTTGAAATTGGCATGTACAATGCAGATCTTTTTTCTTTAATTTGTCAATTCTTTTTTAATGGTCTGGGTATATTTTCTTCAGTGGATAAAATGAATAAGTGAGAGTGTGCTGCTGTAGAGTTGTGTGGGAGATACTGTGTTTGTGCAGAATTATGCAGTTAAATTTTCCCCAAATTTTGGACTTTTAAACCGAAAATGCCAAGGTAGCCCTAG